>JABUQX010013362.1:37500-40000 GCA_015478945.1 Trachelipus rathkii
TATCAAAAGCTTTTGTAAGATCCAATAATATAAGTGCAGTTGAATTTTTATTTTCTATATTTTCATATATTTTTTCAGTCAAACAAACAAGGGCTTCAGTTGTTGATCTGTTCTTTCTAAAACCAAATTGAAAGTCGTTGATAATATTATTCGTATTAAGATAATTTATTATTTGATTTAATACTAGTTTTTCGAGTATTTTGCTAATGGTATGTGTGATTGAAATCGGTCTATAGTTTTTAGGATCAGTTTTATCACCCTTTTTATGTGCAGGTGTGACACGTGAGACTTTTAAGATTTCTGGGAAAATTCCCTTGTTAAATGAAATGTTAAAGAGATCTTTTAGGGGCGAGGCAATTATGTCAGCTGTGATTTTGTAAATGTGATTGGGAATGGTATGAGTATCACATTTCTTATTTTGTAGTTCAGTAATGATCGCTTTGACTTCTGAGACCGTAACATTTTCAAATGAAAAGAGAGAACCGTAGTCTCCCAAATAGGTTTCAAATGAGGTATGCCTAAGTGGCATGTTTGATATATTTAGTTTGCCATTATTTACGAAGTAATTGTTAAGTTCATCGGCAATTTCTTTTTGTTGTTTTAATATTTCTCCGTTTTTGTTTATTTCATTTATTTTGCTTTTTTTTTAATTACTTTTGTTGACTAGATCATTAATTAATCCCCAAGTTGATTTTGGGTCTTCATATACATTTTTAAATTTACTATTGTAATATTTCTTTTTTGCTTTCTTCAAAACAATTTTCAATTGTTTATTATTTTTCAATTGTTTTTCAATTGAAATGGTATGATACCTCCTTTATAATTTCTGTAGAGTTTATGTTTTTGACTTATTGAGTTTCTTATACCTTGTGTTATCCATGGATTTTTAATCCTCTTTGATCCTAATGTTTTGGTTTTTAAAGGAAATGAATCATTATAACATGTATTTAAAGAGTTTATAAAGCAGGTAAGTTTTGAATGGATGTCAATCTGGTCATTCTGTATGTATGAAAAGTCAACCTCATTTAACTTACTTATAAAAGTACGTCTGCAATTTTCATCGTCCTGCCTATAATTTATGGTAGTAAGTGTTCGTGTTTTATTAATAAAAAATTTTACAATACAGGGGTAATGATCCGTCATATCTGTTTTTATTACAAAAGATTTGATATCATTAATATTTCAACACATTGTCAATGTTGAGATGGGATTTTTTTCTGTTTTTGTCTTTTTTTTAGGGAGCCTTTTAGACGAATTTGTGAGGTGATAATGTGTTGAAGTTTTATTTTTTACTTTAATATAATATTACTTTCTTATAATAGTGGATTAATATAACATAATAATAATAATAATAATAATAATAATAATAATAATAATAATAATAATAATAATAATAATAATAATAATAATAATAATAATAATTATTTTCTCAATCGAACAAACCTAAATTATTTTCTTCTTCAAATTATTATTATTATTACACATTATTATTATGCCACATTATTATTATTATTATAATAATAATAATACTAATGCCACACACACACACACACACACATACATACATAATAATAATAATAATAATACATACATAATAATAATAATAATATACATGCCTGAATACCTTGAGTTTCTGAAAAACGGTATTTAATTAAGTAAATTAAGTTACATTTTATTCATCTAAATGAAGTTATTTCCTTAAAGTAATTATAATTTTTAATTTAAAAATACATAATGACATAATTAAATTACAATTGAATTGATATCCTAATTTTTTTTTATTCAGTGGAAATATAATAATAATAGAAAAATTCCATCTGTTTTTTAATTAAGTAAATGACTTCGTTTCTTTGTAGTGACGCAAATTCTCTTTCATTATTTCTTTCACATAAAGCAATCTTCATTCCATAGTATATATATATATATATACATCCTTCATATATATATATATATTATATATATATATATATATATATATATATATATATATATATATATATATATATATATATATATATATATATATATATATATATATATATATATATATATATATAAGAGAGAGAGAGAGAGAGAGAGAGAGAGAGAGAGAGAGAGAGAGAGAGAGAGAGAGAGAGAGAGACAGACAGACAGACAGAGAGAGAGACAGACAGACAGACAAAGAAACAATGCATGTAATTTTTTTTTTTTTTTTTTTTTTTTTTTTTTTTTTTTTTGTTAGCGACGAAGCTCTTTTCAATAACACATGGCTGTAAAAAAAAAAAAATTTTGAAAGCTGTTTTAGTTATTTAACGTGAATTTTGTGTTTTTTGGTATGTTGAATCCAAATTGGTGTTTTTTCAAAGGACCGCGTTTTTTAACAAATTAGGTACCTATGTGAATTAAGATAATATGTCAAAGGAAATGAAAATAGACATATAAATTGGATTTTTTATTGCACAAATTTCATGAAAATCAACTTTAAATTAAAATATGCTTGTATATACATGTTAAAATCGTT
>JABUQX010013362.1:45000-50000 GCA_015478945.1 Trachelipus rathkii
AATATATATATATATATATATATATATATATATTTCTAATAGAATACACATTTCCATGATTTGTGTATATACACACATTTATACAAATTTAAACATAGCATAAATAGTATTCATTTTTAAATACAGTATATAATAATTCAAGCATATAACCTCTTGTTTCTAATGGGTATAAATTAACATAAAAAGAATAGGTTGTTCATTTTAAACAACTATTTATGCTTAAAATTTGACTCTAACAATTATATTCCGGACTAATCAAGAACAAACATCAGGTTCTTGTTTTATTTATAGCCTCGAAACATTTAAACATAAAGAGCCAGCAAAGTTTAAACTTTTAGCTCTTGAAAAAACAGAAACAAAGAATGGAGAAGTTAAGAATCTTTTTCTTAAGTTTCTTGATAATATCTTGAAAATCGGGGAATTGTATTACTACATAAATTCTTACTTTTTTTTTATCCCTTAAACTTCTGTTTCAGCTAATATTAGTAATATAAGTTCCGTTTTATAGGTACAAGGCGTCTTATTTCATACAAGTTTACGAACGTAATTGTTGTTTGGATAAAAATGACCGATTAGATTTTTGATAATGAAATTTAAAATGGTTTTTGTTTCGATGGAATTTCGTTTCAGTAATGTTCTTGAAGATTTGCAGTTAATAGAAATTTCCGTTGTATTCTCTTTTTCTTTATTTTCTTTTTCTCAAGAGTAATTTAAAAAGTTAAGAGATCTGTAAATTTCTTTACAGCATTTAGAGAATCATTCATTCAATTTTTTACTGGAAGTGATTGGGTCATAAAAATTCTCATTAAAACAGCACCGTCATTAAAGACTAAAGGTGTTATTATCGTGTGAAAATTTATATATATATATTATTATTATTATTATATATTATATATTATTATATATTATTATTATTATTATTATTATTATTATTATTATTATTATTATTATGAATCTTTTTATATTAATATATAAAAAAATAAATATATGTATTATATATATATATATATATATATATATATATATATATATATATATATATATATATATATATATATATATATATTTTTATTTATATATATATAGACACATATATATAAATATATATTTATATATACTATATATATATATATATATATATATATATATATATATATATATATATATATATATATATATATATATATATATATATATATATATATATATATATATATATATATATATTGTGAATAATATATTATACCGACAAACTTTGTGACGTATGAAACACAGTGGGTGTTAAAATATTTTTAAATGAACATAGGTCGGGGAATGCACGGTAGAGGAGATATAGGGCAAATACTTTCCATTGCAGTAGTAACAAACATACAGAAACAACATTAATATTCTAATAGTATTTATTGAATGCATAATATATGTAGTGATGTTACACATCAATTCACAGTAGGTGTTGAAAATGTGACCCGTTTGTAGCAATGCGGGCTTCTACCCGTTTCATCATGGAGTGACGCAGTTGGAAGATTCCCACTTTCCAGACGAATTTGGTCGTACCCATCAAAAATACGTTGCCGAAATTTAACAACATCAGGAATAGGGTCTCAGTTCACGAGTGATTTAAGGTGGCCCCACAAATAATAGTCTAAGTAGTTGAGGTAAGGGGACCGTGGTGGTCATTTAACTGGTGCTCCGCGTCCAATCCAACGATTAGGATACGTACCGTCGAGATACTGGCGAACTGGCCTCGCAAAGTGGGCTGGGGTTCCATCATGCATGAACCACATAGTTCTAAGGACATCTAAAGGAACGTCCTCGAGGATTGCTGACAATTCATCTCTTACGAACTGTAGATATGACGTTCGGGTGCCTCGGTAAAGCATATGGTCTGATAATGCTGTCACCAAGAATACCAGCTTGCAAATTATCCGGAATTGGTGCTGGAGCCTGCCCATGGGTATGTCATGGGGATTGTCGTTAACCTAGATATGGTTTTTATACATTGATGTGCAACACTACTACATGTATTATGTATGCAATAAATACAATTATAATATGTATGTTTATTGCTATTACACTACTGATGTGGAAAGCATTAGCCCTATATCTCCTCTACAGTGCATTCCCCGACCTATGTGCATTTAACGAATATTTTCACACTCACTGTGTTTCATAACTTCACAGAGTTTATTGGGATACTTGGTAATCCACTCCATATATATATATATATATATATATATATATATATATATATATATATATATATATATATATATATATATATATATATATATATATATATATATATATATATATATATATATATATTTTAAATGTACTGGAACTGTGTCTCGAACCTCGATTTTTTGAAGTTCCAACTGGCCGGAACTAACTTGGTTCCGGCCGGAATTAACCGGAACTTTCTACTTTTTCAAATGTCTTTCTTAATAAAAATCAGTAATTGATTTGTCATTTACTCAGTTATGATTATTCATAAAAATATTGAAAATTGATATATGTGAACAAATAACATGATAAAAATGACCTTGTCTCTATACTTTCAAATTTTTAAATATGAAACAATATTTCACACTTGAACCGGTAGCTTTAATACTCTAGAACGGGGTTGGGGATTTTTTTTTATTTTTTTGAGATTTTTTATTTTTATTTTTTTTTAGACACAAATTGCTTTTAATTATTATTTTTATAAAATTAGTTAATAATCCTATTATTACCTAATTAATAATAAGTTTAGTAAATATAATTATTTTTATTTTAATTAGTTATTTAAATTATATGTTATATATATATATATATATATATATATATATATATATATATATATATATATATATATATATATATATATATATATATATATATATAGTTTTTTTATATACTGTATAATATCTGAGTACTCAAATTTTATTTATTTCTTTATTAAAAATGACTTGAAACAACATTGATGAATTTACTTATTATGTAGATGAAATATACTTATCATTAATCAGGTAAAGCTAGGATTAATTATTAATTTAGAAAAAAAAGGGAACTAAAAATAAAAAAAAAAAATACGTAAAAAAATCAGTTGATTTAAATATTTGATCTTTTTTGTGCCAATCCTGCTCTAGAATCTAGACCTGGGGATAAATAAAATTTGTACAGGGTACTGTTGTTATTATTATTATTATTATTATTATTATTATTATTATTATTATTATTATTATTATTATTATTATTATTATTATTATTATTATTATTATTATTAAAAGAAATTAACTTTAAAGTGGAAACTACTACAAAAAATATTAACTAAACTGTTTAAGCAAAAAAATTTTAAATTTTTAAAACAAGATTCCATAATTTTCTAACTTAAAATGAACTTGTTTGAATTTTGAAATATTGTGTTGTAGGAAAATAAGTTGCTCTCCATGTTGTGGAGTTAAAACGTCATTTCTATTTCCAAATGTTACCCGCTTCTGAAAAAAGCTTTTTAAACTTTGAAGACCCGTAGAACTTATAAGCTGCGTTTCCAGAAGCCCGATTGCAGCCCGGGCGGGCACACAGGCGAACATGCATCGTTCCCAGATCCCGTTTGCGCACTTCTACGTAACAGTCTGGCGCCCGTTGTTAAATCCTCGATTTCGGGAATTAATAAACGGGCGGGCTGCGCGGAAGAATACTTTGTTTACAAACAAATCTTTTTACAAAACAGGTGTCGGAAATGGCTTCCCAAATTTTTTTAATATTTCAGTTAACTTTTATATTAAGGATACTAATATATCGTATCATTTCATAAAATAGATACATATAAGTAAATGAGTCATGGGCGCAGGATTTCATTTAGGGGGTGGCAAAGGTTGAGTGATATATATATATATATATATATATATATATATATATATATATATATATATATATATATATATATATATAATATTTATAAAAAATAAAAAAAATATATATATACTATATATATAAATATAAATATATATATATATATATATATATATATATATATATATATATATATATATATATATATATATATATATATATATATATATATATAATAACTTTGTAATTAATAATTACTACTTCATAATCTAACGATTGATGTATCTTTTTCAGTTTTTTCACTAATAAATCCTTAAAAACGCCGTCTGGCAAAAATATAAAGTTCATTTTTTTATTTCGCCAAGATTTAGGGGGCAAGTGCCCCCTGCCCCCCCAGCAAACCCCATGCTTACACTTGCAGCTGATCCGACGGGCGCTCTTGGCCATTTCCAGGAACTCAAATTTCCTGTTCTTTGATTGGTTAATGTAATTTTTTTCAATTCGAAGCGTTTCCGAGTCGATTTTTCACACGGGCTGCACTCGGGCTTCTGGAAACGCAGCTATAGTATATTCCTTTTTTACTTAATAAATTTATTGATCCGCTTATCCAAATTTTGGCTTACAGAACTAAGAGCTCACAGTATGGATATGACAAGATGCCAGATACTTCTAGAGAGACTCCACTTGTTAATCAGACAAGTTTTAAGTAGAATATGTAAGGTGTAGCTGAAGTCGAAAGTTCCGTGTTCCGGCCGAACTTTTCCAATGTTCCGGAAAGTTCCGGTTCCGGCCGGAAAAAAAATTTGTTTCCGGTACATCCCTAATATATATATATATATATATATATATATATATATATATATATATATATATATATATATATATATATATATATATATATATATATATATATATATATATATATATTAAATTTTATTCTCAACCGTTGTTTCTATTTCTCTCTCTTCTTTTTATATATTAATATATATATATATATATATATATATATATATATATATATATATATATATATATATATATATATATATATATATATATATATATATATATATATATAAATTCAGAGGCGACTCCTGTGCTACTCGTGCTCAGCACGAGTTAACATATAGAAACGATCTATTTTTGCAAATTTCATAATGTTACGA
>JABUQX010013362.1:60000-63872 GCA_015478945.1 Trachelipus rathkii
AGCTAATTCTTATGACAAAGCAAAGAACAGTCTGTTAAAATTATGGCAACTCACCAATGAGTATAACTATAAACGAATCTTCCACAATAAGTATAATCACCTTTCGTTAATTTAGATAAAATGATTCCGGATATCTTGATGGAGTCGGAGTTTCATTTTACTTTATTTCAGATCCACACTCTTGACAGTCGAATGTGGATTAGCTCTATCACAGTTTATATATACAGTATATATATATATATATTATATATATTATATATATATATATTATATAATATATATATATATATATATATAATTATATATTATAGATATTATATATATATATATATATACACTATATATATATATATATATATATATATATATATATATATATATATATATATATATATTACTATATATATATATTATATATATATATATATATATTATATTTTATATATATATATATAATATATATATATAATATTATATATATATATATAATATATAATTATATATATATAATATATTAATATAGTATATAATATATATACGGTAATATATATATTTTACTTATTTTATTTTGTCATCCCCGCTCCCCTCAATTAAGATATATGTCCACCCAGCAGGGCTAACCCATGATCCATTAAAAAAGCTTGTGAATTGTGTATATGTTGTTAGATCAGCAGTATACTGTAAGAGATGCCTGTGTCCGTCGTTAGTCTGGGAAAAACATCTTGACATTGGGTAGAGGGTGCTTTATTGATTTTACATTTATTCAGAGCGTAAAAGCGACAGGATTAACGCGTGTTTTGACGGTCTAAGTTTGTTTGTATGGGGATAGTTGGTCGTAGCGTGTTGAAGTTGTTGTTTATTTGAATATGCAGGGATAGTTCTTAAGAGTTTGTGTAATGTGTTTTATATGAGTATCTGTAGCGATGGGGGAATAAGCGTGTTGTATATATTTAGAATAATGTATGATTGTGTGATTTTTTTCTAGGTGCGGGGGGGGGGGGTTGTTGTAATGTTTGATGCAGGGAGTGATCCATTGGGGGTGTTTAACTGTAAATTTGACAGCCTATCATGTCAAGGTGGGCTTTTAAAGGAAGACTTTTTTTCAGTAGTAGATAATGAATGGGTGGAGGAAATGCATATTTATTTAATTTTGGCTTTTACAGTGTTTACAATGCACATTTCTAATTCTGAATGTTGGATTGTGATATTGTGGTAGGTGATGCATTTAGGAAGAAGTGGATATTATCTATATGCTATTATGAGAGTTTCTTTATGTTAGCCAAAGTTTGTTCCAGTTAGTGTTTTCAGTGCATTAAATTTATGTGTGGCACTTGAAGTGATATTGTTGATGTGGGAGGTGAATGTCAAATGCGTATCAAAGGTCAAACCTTGGATTGTGGTTTGTTTGTTGAGGGAGAGTCTAATGTTTGATAGAAATATTACTGGGTGGATGTTAGATTCTCTTCTGTCTGGGGAAAGTAAGGTATTAGTGGATTTATGAGGTGATGCAATCATTATGTTCCGCAGGGCAGTGTCCTTGGTGTATTATTATTTTCTCTCGGATTCAATGACGTCGTTTCTGCCATACCAGCGACTATCAAGTTTTCCCTGTATGTTGATGACCTGATGTTATACACTGTCTGTGCCAGGGTAACATTTCTTGAACAACAACTCCAACTAGCCATTGAGAACATTTCACAATGAGGTAACTCCCATAGCTTCCACTTCTCACCAGCCAAAAAAAACATCAGCAGTACTATTTTGAAAGAAAGGGAGACGAAGAACATGTAGCCTTCCTCACTCGAACCTAACCTTATATGGTTCAACCATTACAGTTACTTCACAGGTCAAATTTCTGGACCTCAATCTAGATGACCACCTGACATGCGCACCTCACATTAAATACCTGAAAACGATTTGTCGTGCGCTTGACCTATTGAGCCCCATCTCACCTCAAAAACCTGGGTCCCGACCTTTCCCTCCTAATCCAGCCACAAATCTGCCTTGTTATTGGCATCATTTTTGTCTCACTCTGCAGTTCAAGGCATATCCACTCCAGTGTTTACCTACAGCTCTAAAACAAGGGATGGTGTGGAAGCTTCTGCTATCTTTCCAGACCACAACCTTTCTCATACCCTCCATCTTTTGCTCCAATTTTTACTGCATAATTAACAGCTATAATGAATGAAGTTTCCCGAATTTTACTCCTTAACGAAGACCACCCTTATGTTATTTATTCGGATTCGCTCAACGCCCTCCAGGCGCTCAAAGCCCCCTACTCTAAATAAAAACACAATGGTATCCCATATACAATAATTTCTTCGGGTACTCCACTCTCGAAAGAAACAAATTACATTCTTTTGGACTCCCTCTTACCTAGGATGACTGGCAGCGAAACTGCTGATAGAAAGGCCAGAGTGGCCTCCTTTTCCTTCCGTAATTTTTTTGGACTCTCAGATGTATTCGACAAGACCGCTTCATCAATCATTAATGATTTTGCTCTCCAACAGTTTCTAGTCTCGCTTGCAGAGTACTGAAGCGAGTAATTGAGGGAGTGGCAAACTTGGAAATTAACCAGGTATTTGTCGGTGGTCTTCCTGTCACCGACGGAATCACTTGCAGGAAGTGATCCTTTCACGACTTGGCATTGACCACACAAATATCACGCACAGCCACTACATGTCACGGGATCTTCCACTGCCCTCCTTCCTCTCTGCAATTTGCGTCACCACCCTCCGCAGCCGCTATTCATCATAATCTTGATTGCCTCAATTGAAGCTCCAGTCCGTTTTCGCCATTTCCCACACTAATCGACCATAACACCCTAAAAGGCGTAGCGCTATATTTGTCTGAATTCGCACACTTGAAGATAGACAATGTTTCCATCCTTCCGAACTGAATCTCTGAAGTTATTTAAAATAATTTTCTCTAGAACATGTATTCAGTATGAGTTGTGATAGATTTTCAGGCTAGACGATGGATTTCCTGGCCGCTTTCTTGTGTTCCGTTGTGACTTGTAAGTTCTGTCACCAACTAAAATCATACAACACACCCACCCAACAACACACACAACACACACAATATAATTAATTATATAATATAATATATATATAATATATATATATATATATAATATTATATATATATATATTATATATTATTATAATATATATATATATATATATATATATATATATATATATTACTGGAATCTGAGAAGAGTAATTTAAAATGCTAGAACTGGCCAAAGCAGAGTCAGAGCAAGATAACTAATGAAGATACTCGAAGTATAAAAGAATAATATTCTTACGATTAAATAAAGTTTTTTTTATTTATAAAATTCAAACACACTCACACACCTATCTAGGAGAAAATCTAACTCTAGGTAATCCTACTAAGATCTGAGAACGATTGATCTCCGAGACTGTGAGTAGGGACCGACGGGGCGGGAATTTGCGGGGCCGGGCCGGGGTTAGCTAAAATTAGAATTGTAGTCAAAAACACAGAAAGTCTTAAAACTTAGGGATGAAAATTAAATATTATTTTCAATTAATTAATATTTAATTATAAAAAAGAACTACATTTTAATTAATTTAATTAAATAATATTTTCGAAAGAAATTTTTAGAAAATATTGATTTTCAGAAGAATAAGTTGTATTAAATATATATAATATTATATATATATATATATAATATATATATATATTATATATATATATATTTATATTATAATATTATATATATTATTTATATATTATATATATATAATATTATTATATATAATATATATATATATATAATATAATATATATATAATATATTAATATATAATTTATATATATATTATAATATATTATATATATATTATATA
>JABUQX010013363.1:0-30000 GCA_015478945.1 Trachelipus rathkii
TCTCGGAGTAATTTTTTTTAATTTTAAACAAACAAATGGAAATATTTTATAAATTGATTCCTAATTCTTTAGATTTATATTACAAATTGTAAGAGAAATATTTTTTTTCTTCTTTTATAGCCTGCTATTAATTGCTTGAAATATATAAATTTATTAATATAAATAAAATGGATATCAATTCTGAAGTTGAAAAAAATATAGGAGAATTAAACCCAGAATATGACTCTGATCAACAAGATTCTCAGGTATGAATAATATTATATATATAGTACTATATATACAATTATATATATGATATTATATATATATAGTATATATAATATAATATATATATATATATATATATAATATATTATATATATTATATATAATATTATCGGTAAAATGATTCTCATTGTGCCGCGACCGTTCCTGCATTATCGAGCCTTATCACGATCTTAAATATGATACGTCAGCCCTAGCAAAGCCACAATCCATATCTCAAAAACTACAACAGCTACCTTGGAAAAAGGAGTACATTGCTGGAATGTGGGTATAAGTTAACAGACTTTCTCTGAACCTTTAAAAAAAATGCTTAATAATAACGAATATTCAAGCTACTTTTAAGAATGTTTTGAGCAAGATACATATCGTTTAAATTAAATAGACTTTCTTGCAAAACTATTTTTTTTTTTTTTAAACTAAAAGATACCCCAAGGTATACCGCACCGATGCAGGAGTCGGGTCTCTCGACCTTCCGGGGAACTACGGGTAGGACTTAATTCCCCCCCCTCCGGAGGGGGAGGTCTCCGGAACCCGCTCTTTGGTATTTGAGGTGTCGCGGGGGTTCCTCCGCCCGTCCCCTACGGGGTAGGAAAACGTCCCCCCCTGTGTTCCCCGTCGGCTCGAGCCCCCTACCATTTGCCGTGTAATACCTTTACAAATAACTATATATAGACTACTATGTCCCCCGCCGGCTCAAGCTCCCCCCCCTAAAAAAATAGCCAGATTTTTTGTTTTAATTTTTTCTTTCTTTTTACATTTTCTAACTTAAATTTTACAAGGATTCCAAAAATGTATGTCTTTTCCCTGTAGCTATTATAGTTTGAGATATTTTTTTTTACATTTTTTCCGCACTAAAATTTTCCAGGATTTTCAAACAATGTATTCATCTTCCTTGTAGCTATTGTAGTTTTTGAGAATAGCTATGGATTGTGTCTCTTCTAGAAGCTGGCCTTATGGATCCATTTATCCCATTATATATATATATATATTATATATATATATATAATATACTATACTATATATGATATATATATATATATATATATTACTATATATATATAATATATATATATATATATATCATTATAAAGCTAATTACTCAACGAATTAATTCACATTTAGTATTTTTTACCAATAACATTTAAATGTGTCGAATTTCGTTAAAGAATAGTTTATGTTTAGCACTGCATGTGTGTCAAGATTACCTTTGATAATAATTGTATGTAATATTAAAATTTAATAATATGACAATTGCTATTAAACTTGTTGCATTTAATACTCTTCAATATTAAAATTAAAATGTAAAACGCGATTGCAGATGTTTTAACTTTAGAGAAACATTATCCATAGAAATCATTTCAAAATTCTTTGTCACCTATCACGCAAAAAAGCTACTCTAAGACTGGAGAAAAAAAAAAAGCGAAAGATCTTTTAATAAAGAAACTAATCGTATTCGTTCGATTAATTAATCGATTAAATTTTTCTTGACTCTGAAAAAGAACTGCGGCCAGAATGTAAACCATGCCCATATATATATATATATATCTATATACCTTATATAATCATAATAACTATATATATATATCTATACTACGTATATATATAAATATAATTCATATATCATTATATATTATATATATATCATATATATATATATATATTACTATCATATATATATTCATCACCCCATTTCCACCCCCTTTCATCGGGAGCATGCCACACCGCACCCCAGGCACCCCCTCTGACTAACCAGTCATCTCTCACAGAGAATCTTTGCGTCCAGGTATGTTCACATTGTTCTGTGTTTGAGATCATTTTCTTTTTTTTTAGAAACCTGGTTACAGTTTTGGACTTAATGCTTGTTGGTGGTCTTGGGTTAAGATTGAATCTGCTGTTGTATTATTTAATCTTTTGTTGCTGATCTTCCACATCATAGACCTTTGCCAAGGTCAATGACTGATCGGTTCTTGGTAGGTGAGTTGACATTCTCGGTTGTTCATTTCTGGTGGATGTTTTGTTGTAAAATGTTGTTTGGGTGGGTCTGCGTCCATAACGTGTTGGTATGTTAGTGTTGTCGTCGGATTTTGTTAGTGCTATGTTGTTGTTGTTGTTGGGGGGTTGGAATGTTGTTTAGAATTTGTTTGTAATATAGCGCTGATGAAGAAGGAGGAGGTTTGAGTCTGTGGTGGGTAGGGTTAGAGAGTGCTATGTGACATGGGTGTTGGGGTGTTTGGGTTTTGGAAAAGAATTGTCTCTATTGGTAGAATTTTGGTTTCTTCGTGCAGGTGTTATTGATGTGCATTCTGTTATGATTCTTAGAGCTTTGTTTTTTGTCATTTGGAGTTTCTTTATTATTTTTAGTCAGTAGTGGGTGCCAGATTTGAGAAGCGTAGTTTAGAGTCTGGCAAAAGTATTGTTTGTATACATTGGTGGATGTTGGTTTATCGTTTGTGAAGTCTGTTCCTATAATGGCTCTTAATATGTTTAGTGTCTTGTTAGTTGATGAAATTATGTTGTCTATGTGTTTTGTGAAAGTGAGATGTGCTTCAAGTGTTACTCCTAGGATTTTCGGAGTTTTGTTAAAGAGTATAGCAATGTTGTTTAGGTAGACTAGTGGGAGTGTGGCACCAAGTTGGCGGTTGGTGGTAGTTAATGTAATTGAAGATTTGTTTGGTGAGGTGTACATTCTGTTTTCTGTTAGCCATGTTTGAAGTTGATTGATGTATTGCTGTTTCAGGTTTGTGGCTATGTTTAGGTTCTGGTGTGTAGTGGCTATGGTGATGTTATCTGCGTAGGTTAAGATTGTGATCTGTTTGTGTTTTGGTTGTCGCTATGACTTGGCTGTAAATCAGCGTTTGAATAGGTGTGGGGGATAGTATTGCGCTCTTGAGAGGGTACTTCTGTTGAGTAGATTTGGTTTATGTTCTGCGAGTTTTGATATTGTTTGTACTAAGTTACATGTTCCCCTGATAGAAAAGTTTTGAAATGCCCATTCTTTAGGGTTAGTATGGGATGTTTAGATTTCTATTTTGTGATCAAAGTTGTGTTTGGGTACTTTTGAATGCGTTTTTGATGTTGATCTATGATTTTTTATTGAGTTGGTTTGATTTTTAGGCAGTTGATTGTGGGTTGTATAATGTTTTGAGTACGGGCCGGTTGTAATTGAAGTTGTTTTGTTTGAAGCCATAGTAGGAATTGTTGGATGATTGAGTTGTGGAGCTATTTTTGAGTTTAGTAATTTATCTTTTCTAGAGTTAATTTTGCATCAGTGTTATAATAGTAGAGAGATGGGGCCGATTAATGAGAAGGGTCAGTGGGGTTGTTTCCTTGTTTTAATTTGGTCATAATGATAGCTTTTTCCTGATACAGGGGAATGAAGTTTAGGCTAATAAGCTGTTATATATTTGTACTAATTGTGTTAAAGCTGTTTCCCTACTGTGTTGTTGTTGAGATATTGTAACTGGACCAGTTGCAGGTGAAGTTTTAAGTGTCTTTGTTATATTTTCATAGATCAGTTGTGGTTAGTTTCTCTATTGCTTGGGTCGATTGGACTTTTTAGTTTTATCTTCTTGAGGGATTTGGATGATTTTCCTGTTTTGAGGGTGCTGGGGTTTTTGACCTCTGCCTTTGCGAAGCAAAGTTGCAAGACGTGGTTCTGGTGTTGTTTGTTTTTGTGGGTTTTCCGGTGATTTTGTTTTTGATGGATTCGTGTGTTTGTTGGTTGGTTGAGTTTTCTTCAGTGTATTTATTGTTTTCCACATTCTGGTGGTTTTGTGTGTTGGACTGTTCCTTCGTAAGGAAGGTTTTGAAAATTGCTTGAAGAATGTGTTTGTTAGATTTATGATTTGTATGTTTAGTGTGTTTGGATTGATATGGGTGTTTTTGTTCTGAGCGAGTTGCATTGTTTGATCAGTTGTTCTATTTCAGGTGTTAGATGGGTGGTATTTTTTATAGTATTCCTTTGGGGAATGCTTTTTATTTGCTGTCTTTTTGAATTAGGGGAGGGGAAATTGATATGGCTTTGTTGAGTGTTGAGGTTTGTTGTGATTATTTAGGGAACTGTATGTTGAGTTCCTATTTAGTTGGTGAATAGTGTCCATAACTACTGGTCAGCGGCCGACTGACCCTGTCTGCTTTTGAGTTTGTTGCTATGTTTTCCTGAGTGTACGTAGTTTTTAGTATTTTTTGTGACATTTTGGTATTTTATATTGATGGGTAGGTGGTTGGAGTTTAGGTTGGTTTGTGTTGATCAGTGGAGTTTTGTGTGTAAATTTGGTGAACATACTGTTATGTCTGTTGATGTGCACTTTTGGTTGGTTTGAGGTGGGTTCTGGTGTGGCTGTTTGTCTTGTTTAAGATGTTGAGGACCAAGGTTGGCTATGATGTGGGTTCCTCTTTGGTTTGCTTCTTGGACATTATGCTGTTATGGTGAGCGATGCGACCTGCAATTTCCCAAGGAACAGAAGAAAAAGAAAAAGAAATGACTAATTCAACCACTCCAGTAAGAATACAAGCATGCAGATCAGACACCTCAACGTCAGATAATTTCTTAATTTGTGTTTTTGCCATGCAAGGAAAACAAGAACTCTTGACGTGGTGAGGATCTCTCTGCATCCTCTGTCTGTCTACAATATTTGGCTGGTACACAATGACGGATTTAATTGGACTGAAAAAGCGTATATTTGTATAAGAGGAGAAAGGAAAGCAAGAAAGAAACAGCATCGCAGCAAGCAGAATTAAATAAGCCAATTAAGTAATAAGCAAAAAAGAAACAATTCTCAAACTAAAGAAAAACTCAGGACACAAGCTACAAAGAAACTCGGCACCAAAGTGTTTATACATATATTAATAAAAAAAAAATTTACAACTCTTCCTTGTATGAATGTAACTACATATGCTACCACATATTGACTATCTGTCAGCACATGCACCACAAACATAGAAAGATAGAGCTTGGGATTTAGAAAAGCAATATTAAAATTAAATTAATATTTAAATAACTAATTGACCAGTGCGAAGAAACCAAGGCACAGATCTAATCAATATAATGTATCAATCTGATAGATTATATTGATTATATATATACTGTATATAGATATTTTTATTAAAAAAATCACCATTAAATAATTTAAATTACATGAATAATAACTCAATTGATCAATTAAATTACAATATCTTTAATTTTATACTCAGCTAGGATAGGAGTGATGAATCCTGCTCTCGCATTCCTGTGTATAACTTCGATTACGTTTGACTACAGTACATGGGAATTCGTCACAATTAGTATGAATATTTTCATTAGTCCAGGAGTGATTGAATCTCCAGAAATTCCCAGAGTTGATATTGAAATTAGCTTCAAGTTTGAAATTTAACTACTAGATTGAAACTTGGCTCCCAGATTAGAAATTGGCTCCCAAACTAGAAATTGGCTCCCAAATTAGCTCCCAGATTAGAAAGTGGCTCCCAAACTAGAATTTGGCTCCCAGATTTTGGTCTTAAATTTGATAGTGGCTCCCAAACTAGAACCCTGAGAAAAAAGATCCCATTGTAATTTACTCTAATTAATGTGACTATTTAAATAATTTAAAGGAAAGATAATTATATTTGACTAAAACTCCAATTAATTTCATTATCATAAAATATACTGAACAATTATTAATTGACACAATTATTAATAAACACCTACATACCCTTAAACAGAGATGTTCTTTGAATGAGCCTTCAATTCAACTGTCTGACTCTCATTCCAGAATATTTGGGACTTTATTTCAGACAGAAAAGCATATATATAAAAAACTTGTTCAATTTGAACTTTAATAATCAATATTCAAATACTAATCTGATGGAGCATATTATATTTGTTAATAATCAGTTTAAATCCTAATAGAAAAATGACTAAAGTGCATAAATAAACAATAATAAAAAATATATACCATATATAAACTGAAACTCGAAACTCGAAAAGTATTTTTCCATTTCTCCCCTTACTGAATGAATGCAATGCTTTTTAAAGTTATGAAACTCACAGATTATTTCAATACCATACAGAGTTGTGATGGTTTATAAGGTTTGGGAGGTGAGAGATTTTGGAGAGATTTGGTTTGCAATTTCTGGGGCATTGTGGTGGGGAATGTAGAGGTTTATTAGATTGTGTGGTTTTTGCTTATCATTATTGTAAAGGACTCTGTTTGTGTGTGTGTGTGTGTATATATATATATATAATATATATATATTATATTATTATTATATATTATTTATATATATATATATATATATTATATATATATATCATAGTTATATATATTAATTATTATATAAATATATTATATATATATTTATATATTATATATTAGTGATACGAAAGGAAGTAGGTAAAATTAGAGTGAGAAGTTAAGGAGTGCAGCAAAACAATAGCTTTAAAGATAACACAACATTCCTAAGTGTTTAACGGTTTGAATGTAACAAGTTGATACTGAACAAAATCTGGGGGCAAATGAAGAAAGCAATTGTTAGTAGTTGCAAAGGAGTATGTGGATGTAGCTAAAGTAACGTAAGAATGTTAACGGTGAATGGTGGAATGAAGAGGTGATGAAAGCGGTTTTTAAAGGTAAAAGAAGCGTGGTTGAATTGTATTTAAAAGCAAATGATGAAGACTCAAAGAAAGATGCTTGGAATTATTAGGAGGAAAAAAGAAATACTAAAGGTGTATACGTAGGAGAAAACAAGAGGTAAAATGAACAGTTTGGAAAGGAGGAGGAATGAGGACTTACAAGGGAATAGGGAAGCTCTTCTGGAAGGAGCAGCGGAAGGTTAAGAATGAGATAAGGGGAAATCTGCTTAGAATAATGAAGGAATGATGGTGCTTTTGGTAACTGATGAAATGGGTGTGAGAGGAGTGTGGAAAGAACACTCGAAAATCTGCACAAATATTACGAATGAAGAGGTGATAGTGACGTGTGTGGGTTTGATGGTTGCAAGAAGGAATAGGTATTTTGGGATTGAGGTTATTAGTACGGAGGAGGTAATGGGTAGAGTAAAAAAGTTAAAGAATGGTAAACTGCAGGTATAGAGTGAAATTACTGGGGTGAAATGACAAGACGGAGGTGGATGGTGATTAATTGGTTTGGAAGTTGTGTAATGAAACGTTTATAAGGGTTTAGTTCCAAGGGATTGGAGGGAGAGCGGTAATAGTACCTTATATAGGAGGGAGAAAAGGGGAACTGTAGAAATTATCAGGGAATTAGTTTATTGAGTGAGGTATATGCTGGTTATTTTTGGTCGAAAGGATGCGTCGAGATGACTGAGGACTGATTTAGGGGACATGGGGTTTGGGTGAGAGGATGGTGCCTTGAAGAGCTTTACATTGGAACAAATGATTGAGGAAATGGGGAGAGAAGAATAAATTGTATTTAGGTTTTATAGATTTGCAACAGGCGTATCATAGAGTTATAGGGAAGCTCTATGGCCAGTGTTAGTGATATATGGTGTTGGTGTAGGCTTCTGATGGCAATCAAAGTATGGTATGATGGGATGTGAGCGTGTTTGTAAGATAAAATGAGTTGTCAATGCAGTGAGTGGTTTAGGATATAATAGCGGAGAAGACAGGGTTGTTTGTTATGTCTCCTTTGTTATTCAATTCTGTATATGGATGGGGTAGAAAGAATTTGGGTGGGGATGGCAGGTAATGGTGGAGATGGAGATGAGTGGAGGGTGCCCTACTATTATATGTGGATGATTTGGTTTTGTGTGGTGAAATCTGAAGAGAGTTTGAGGAGGATTGTAGAGAGATTTGGCAGAGGTGTGTTAACAAGAGGGGGCTTTCATTAAACGTGATAGAGTAAGTTATGTTGTTGAGTGAGACACTTCCTCGTGTGAGTTATGTTAGATGGTCGAGCAGCTGGAACAAGTTGTCTTGAGTTTTAAATATTCTAGGTATATGTTGGATGAAAAGGGAACGAACAATGCAGAGTGTAGTAGGAAAGTTGTTGAATGGTACGAATGTGTGTGGCTGGTGCAATTAAAATCGTTGGTGAATGTAAAGGGACTAAGTTCTTGAGTGTGCTAGGGTATTTACATGAGGGTAGTTGTTACCCGTGTTAATTGTATGAGTTAGTGGGGGGACTATGGTCTGGTAAGAAGTATAGATCGTTAAAGTTCAATGTGTCAGATGGACATCTTAGGGGCGTTGCTAGGCGTGTGAGAAGAATTGAATTAGCTGAGGAATGAACTTATTTAGAGATGGTGTGGTGTCTGAGAAAGGGGTAATGAGAGAATAAATGAAAGTATGTTGAGATGGTTTGGTTCATATGGAAATGATGAATGATGTCGGTTCGGTTGCGGCGATGTATAGTGGCGGGGTGTGTTGGAACCGAACCGGCTGGGGACTGAGAGAACGTGGATCTGAGTTCAGGTAAACGGGAATGTTTGAAGGAGAGAATGTGAGTTTGGTAGAGGCCAGAAGAAAGGTGTATACAGGAGTGAATGGCGGGGATTGTGAGGGGGTTTGGTGTGGCCCACCTGGGCCAAGGATGAACCCTTTACATTGACGATTACCATAGTGAGGGGTCCATCGCTGTCCCTGAAGCTTGTTTAGGGTGTGGAATTTTTCTACCGCGACTGAGTTCCTACTAATACATGGTGAGGGGGCAGGTTACAGGCTGGGCTTTCTTTTTCGACTGTTGTGTCGTGTTTCTTCTACTGCTTCTTTCTGATTCGCTTGTCACACACCTTACTCCATTCTTGGGAAAATATTAAGGAAGATCAAAGAAAGAATATTATATACTTATTTATAATATATATATGTATATATATATATTATCTATATATATATATATATATATATATTATAATATTATATATTATATATATATTATATATAGATATATATTTACAGTATATATTATACAGTATATTTATATTTATTATATTATATATATATATTATATATATATATATATAGATATATATAATTATATGTGATATTATTATAAAATTATATATATAATATATATTTATATATTATATTTATATATTATTATATATATTATACATTTATATAATATATATTATTAGACTGGGTCCTTATATAGACCTTTATAGGAGGTGAATTTTTTTTATTTGAGAACAAAAGTAGACTTGTTCCTTTATATATTAAAAACATCTATAAAAAACTGTCAGATCAAATCGGAAAACTTTAACCTGTTGCCCCTTTGAGATTAAGTTCATAACATGTCTAACATTTTCATACGAACGTTAGTTACGATTCTCGAATGTTTCTCAACATTTCTCAATATCAAAAGACATAAAAGCAGAAAATGTTCATAATCTTTTTGAATGTCAGTAATTGCATGTGCATTCATACACCCTGACAATATAATAAAGAATATGAACTTTACCTCTTTTTTTTCCTTTTTCAGTATATCAGTTATGATAAATATTTATCCATCAGTCTCTGTCTTTCACGGGTTTTAATTATCAGAAGAAGACTGCAATATCAGGGCTGCAAAACGAGAACCAAAACAGATCACCAAAGAATTTATTTATAAATATTCAATTTATCTTAAAAACATGTGAAAATACTATATATTAATATCATTCATCAACCACGTTTTTTTTCCCTGGAGTGCGCAACCATGTACCAGGAAGCAGAAGTAGCAGAAGACCTGGACCACAAACTCGAACAAAAAAGCCATCTTACCATCCCCTTATATACCCCATCCAGAAAAATCCACCTTTAGAATTTCAACAAGCTTGCTCCTGCACCCCTCACCTTCTGGCACCTCGTCAATGTGGGGTATTTCCTGGGCAAAGCCCACAACCCTACCCCCTTAGCAAAAACCCCGCTATTCACCCCTGTTATGCACCTTTCTTCTCGGCTCTGCAAACTCACGTTCCTCTCCTTCAGGCATTTCTTTACTGACTCAATACACTAGAAATTTGATCCACATCCTTTAAACTCCTAAATGCACCTTGTTCTTCACCAATCAGTCCTTCAGTCACTCGATATATTCTTTCAACTAAAATATTAGCATATATCTTCTCTACAGCACTCAATAAACTATTCCCCTACCATGCACCTTCTTTTATATTTTTTCTCAATACTGTTAATATTATGCAATTTTCGTATTATTATTATTATTATTATTATTATTATTATTATTATTATTATTATTATTATTATTATTATTATTGCTTGTCCTATCCAGAATGATTTTTGCTTTTCTGCTAAACTTAAATTTGCTGTCGAAGATACAAATCATATCCATTTTTACTCTTTTTCCACTAAGTCTAGGTAGGACCCATCCCTGGTATTGCCACTTTCTTGTGTGCAGTGACTGCTCCTGTACATGCACTCACATGAAAAAAAATTATTATTTTATTAAATTTCTTTTATAGAAATTTATGAGTTTGAGAAATGTGTCTTCATTGTTGAATAAAATACAAGACAAAGATTTAAAGGAAGTTCATTTCGAATCAGATGAAGAAGAATTCTTTGCTGAACTTTTGACGTCTGAATTTCCTTTGGTGCTTGCCAAGAAATTGAGTGATAAAGAATTAAAGGTATTTATTGAATTATATATATTTAAATTTTTTTTATGATTTTTTAATATAAGTTTTTAGTTTTCATAATGGCTTTGATATTATATCATCATCATCTTTGTGTTAATATTTGTGTGAAAATCTTTGGAGTTTCATGAACAAATTGAATCAGTTCTCTTGAAATCATATTTGTAATTTAGTAATCAGTCAATTTGAAATCTCTAATGGGCAAATAACTTAAAGTAAATTTATGTATTTTTTTATTTTTTGTGTACCAACCAATTAAACATTGCCAATGCTGGTTCATGACCCAATTCCTTCTGTGTTGATAGTTCGGTTTTTTGTCATGATATTTATCAGGACATTGCTTGAAATTAGTTATTACTCGTCATTTCCAAACTACGTTGTTAGCTCGTACAACTTATTGTGCAAATTTATTCTCAGCCCTACTGATAACTCAATAATCCAAAAACTTTATTTTGGTTCCTCGTCTTCTAACACATTCTGGCGTTGGTTCAAAAACAACAATTCTAACTTTTTCTCTTTCCTCCAGCTGGTATCTCTGATAGTCTTACTTTCTGCTAAGTTGACCTCTTTGTTCAAACTGTTTCTTTTAATTCCACTTTAAATGATTCCGATGTTGCTGTTCCATCTTCTTCACCTCCCTCCATTATAGTCTAAATTGTAAATTCTTCTAACGATATAATTACTGCTCTTTTTCAGCTTAAGTCTAAGAAGGCTTACTTTCCTTACGATGTTCCTCCAATAGTTTTGAAACCTTGTGCTCGTGTACTTGACTCCTGACGTGGTAAATTGTTTTGTCCCTACCTATCACCTTTAATCTTTCTTCCTGTAAAAAACAAAATGAACATTATGTATCCACAGGTAAGATCCTCAAACATATTGTTACCCACCTAACTATATATTGCATCGCTCATATTAGTATATTTATATATATATATATAATATATATTTATATATATTATATATAATATATATATATATTATTATATATATTATTATATATATTTATATATATATTATATATATTGTTAATATATTACTATAAATATTATATATAATATATAATATATATTATATATATTAATATATATATATATATTATTATATTATATTATATATATAGTATATATATATAATACTATACTATATATATATATATACGGTATATATATATATAATATATTATATATATATATATATATATATATATATAATTATTATATATAATATATATATATATATAATATATATAGTATACTATATATATATATATTATATACGGTTTATATATATATAATATAAATATATATATTATAATATTTATTATATATATATATATATATATATTATATATATATATATATATATATATATATATAATTTTGTTTGTGTGAGGAGGGAGGTATGAGTGTGAGTAATACTTTCTTCAAACACAAGAGTATTCATAAGTATGCTAGTGCTGGTGTTTGTGAGATGGTATCGAAGTGAAAAGTATGATTGATTTTGTGTTGGTGAAGAAGGAGATGTTGACGTTTGCATGGATGTTAAATCAGCGAAGTTCCGGGGATGGGATAATCTGATGATCATTATGTTGTTTAATGTAAGATTAGGTTTGTGGGGTCATGGATGGAGAGGAAAGAGATAAGGAAGGAAGTGGGAAGAAGTTAAGTGAACAAAGTATGAAGGAAAAGTATTTTAAGAGCGCTTGCAAATCAGTTGAATGTGAACAAGATTAAAAGGAGCAAATCTGGACGCAAATGATTATTATTATTATTATTATTATTATTATTATTATTATTATTATTATTATTATTATTATTATTATTATTATTTATTATTATTTTATTATTATTATTATTATTATTATTATTATTATTATTATTATTATTATTATTATTATTTATTATTTATTATTATTATTATTATTATTATTATTATTATTATTATTATTATTATTATTATTATTATTATTATTATTATTATTATTATTATTATTATTATTATTCATCCTCACGAAGGTGGCCTCGTTGTCGTCGAGAAGGGGGCAGAGACACTGTGTCTGCGAAAAGCCACTTTCTTTTTATATTTCGTTTTTGTTTACTTCCCTCCCATATTATTATTATTAAAATTATTTTTATCTTATTATTGTCATTCTTTTTATTATTATTTTTGTTCTTGGTTTTATTTTTATTATTTTTCTTGTAGTTGTTATGATTATTTTTCTAATTATTCTTGATTTTATGTCTCCCGTTCTTATTCCCCGTCCCTTCCCCAGTTTGTTTCCCATCTCCTCCTTTTTCTGTACATACTGTCCTACTTATTCCTGGTCCCTCTTTTGGGAGTCTTTCCCCAATCTCCTTCTGAATCCTGGCGGCTATCGAGCCGTTGTCTCTGTGCGTATCTTGTGCTCATATTTCCCTCCTTCCTCCGTGGGTGAAGATACAGGTCAAAAACCGGTTGTTATCGCCTTTCTCCGGGCCGCTTATTGTTGGTGACCCGAACCTTGCCTAACCACTGAGGAGGCTGTCCCGCACTTGGGTGTTAAATCTTGGGCTTCGTATATTATCCGTGCTGTGCACAGCTATTATTTTTTCATTCTAGGGACTGTACTCGGAGTTTAGGAGTGCTTTCCGAGACTACATCCATGGCCCACTCTACGGAATGGAGTTTCTAGGAGGGAGGTATTATGCTTTGGGTGTGTGTTGGGCTCGGTTTCGATTTTTCTTGTTCATCATTTGTGTTTATTTATTGCGGAGCAGATGTTTCAAAGGAGCATTTATTATGGGAAAACATAAAAAAAAGAATAACGTTTTCAAGAAAGGCGCAATTCAACATCTTGCTTACAGGAATGTTGGACGGAAGATAATCGTGGCTCCAAGCTACGTACCGTCAAGCCCCTCATCGCCTTATTGGAGGTGGTCCTGGTTCAATTACAAATAGGACATACCAATTTCACATATGTTATTCTCATGACACGAGATGGATCTTCATCTTGCCCGTTTTGCTGCAAGAGTTGCCGCCTTTCAATCTTTGAGATGCTCTCTCAACATTCAGATGCACGTTCTTCCATGGTTTGCATACGCATACCGTTCCTGTCCAGCATCGCCTTGCACCCATCCTCTCTGAATCCTCCAATTTCGAAGTGACATCATTTATGCCTTCCTATCTGAACTAAAATCCTCTATAACATTTAACCCTCTCAGCACATTTTTTGTCATTTTGCTAGGGACTTCCCCTGATGTTGGTTTGCTGACAGGGCATAGCTGCATTTGCTGTGTGCTGTGGTGGTCCCAGTACATCAACTCAATTATTATTATTATTATTATTATTATTATTATTATTATTATTATTATTATTATTATTATTATTATTATTATTATTATTATTATTATTATTATTATTATTATTAAGCCAATTTCTTTTTTAGACTTTTATGAATCTGAAAAATGTTTCATCATTGTTAAAGAAAATAAAAGAGAATGGTTCAGAGACTCATTTCGAATCAGAGGAAGAAGAATTTTTTGGAAAACTTATTATGTCAAAGTTTCCTTCGGTGCTTCTTAAGAAGTGGAGTGATGACGAATTACTGGTATTTTCGCTAATTTAAATATTTATAGTCATATAAAAATTATCATTATCATATTATCAATATTATTAGCCACGTACAGGGTCAGTCTTATATATATATATATATATATATATATATATATATATATATATATATATATATATATATATATATTATATATATTATATATATATATTATACTATATATTATAATATTTAATAATATAGTATATTTTTGATTGATTTGATTCTCATATGTGGTGTTATGCTTGCTTGTTAACTTGGCATGGCATACGGCGTGAGAACCAACTGCAGATGGGTCTTCTTGGTGAACTCGCCCCAGCACGTGTATGTGCATTTGTTATTGCATTCGTGCATTTGCAGTTTCCAATGCACTTTCTTTCGACCTCTTTCTTTCCTCATTTTTTCATAAATTTCCTTCTTCAATCCACCTCTTTCTCACGGACATCTTATACTCATATCCTTGAAGTGTGGGGAGAAAGAATCGGCCCACATGTATGTCTGCGTGTCGTAGGAGCCGACTAATGGACCGGTGATAGTTGGGTTGGCTGCCTATAGTTCCAAGGGATTGGAAGGAAGTGCTAAGGCAGGCTCGGAGAAGGTCGTGATCGCGTAATCGGCCCTTCTATTCTTTCGCGAAACTTTATGATGCGTATTGGTCTGGAATGTCAGAGGATAAATGTTGAGAGAGAGGAGAGAGGTGATGGATGGTTGTTAGAAATGTGGATAATTTGATTTGTCGTGTGGACTGAAACAACGATGAAAGGAATGAAGAAATTGAGTGGTCGTGTGAATGTGTGCGTGCGGTGTGGACAAGCGAATGAGGAGGAAGAGAAGGTTGCACATTTTGATGAGTGACTGTGGTACAGAGCTATGGTAGACTTGTGTGTGTGAGTACTAAAATTCTAATGGTTAATTTTAAGTTTGAAAAGGTCAGGTATGTGTGGTTGTGACGTATGTCCATCTGAGGGAAACTTGAAGAGAGTACGATTTTTGGGATAATCTGAATGAAGTGTTGGAAGGGGAAAGGAGCTTCAGATTAATAGTTTTGGGGGACCTGAATGGTTGGATAGGTGATCAAAAAAGGGATGGTAAACAGGTGGTTTTGGGGTGGCGGGAGAAAATGAGGATGGTAGGGAAGGTGATTGATTCTGTGAAGAGAGAGGTATGTGTTGTAAGTAATACTTTCTTTAGACAAAAGTTTCCATAAGTATACTAGAGTTGGTGTAGGTAGAGTGGTATCGAAGTGAAAAGTATATTGATTTTGTGTTGTGAAGAAGGAGATGTTGAAGTATGTGTGGATGTTAAATCAGTAGGGGTTTAGGAATGGATTATCGGATCATTATGTTGTTCTGTGTAAAAATTAAGTTAGTGGGGCTTGGATGGAGAGGAAGGGATACGAAAGGAGTAGGTAAATTAAGAGTGAGAAGTTTAAGGGAGCAAGATATATAAGGATAAGTTGTAGAGCGCCGCTAGTAAAACGGTTTGATGTGAACAGTTGATTATGAACACATCTGGGGGCAAATGAAGGAAGCAATTGTTGTAGTGCAAGGAAGTATGTGGATGTGCTAAAGTAGGAAGTAAGAATTTAAAGTGAATGGTGGATGAAGAGGTGGTGAAAGGTTAAGGTAACAGAAGCGTGTGGATGTACTAAAAGCAATATGAAGACTATAAAGAAAGATGCTTGGAATTATATAAGGAGGAAAAAAGAATACTGAAAGTTGCATAGGTAAGAGGAAGAGAGAGGTAAATGAACAGTTTGGAAGGGGATGAATTGGGGACTTACAAGGGAATAGGACGCTCTTCTGGAAAGAAGCGCGAAAGGTTAAGATGAGAATAAGGGGAATCTGCTTAGAATAATGAATTAGGGATGGTGGCTTTTGTACTGGATATGAGTAGGTGTGAGAGAGTGTGTGGAAAGAACACTTCGAAAATCTGCACAATATTAACAGTAATGAAGAGGTGATAGTGAATGTGTGTGGGTTTGATGGTGCAAGAAGGAATAGGTATTTTTGGGATGAGGTTATTAGTAAGGAGGAGGTAATGGGAGAGTGAAAAAGTTGAAGACATGGTAAATCTGCAGGTATAGATGAAATTACTGGTGAAATGATCAAGAACGGCGGCGAAGATGGTGATTGATTTGGATTTTTGAAGTTGTGTAATAAAGCGTTTTAGAGGGTATAGTTCAAGGGATTGAGGAGAGCGGTAATAGTACCTTATATAAGGGTAAGGGAGATTAGGGGAACTGTAAGAATTATAGGGATAAGTTTATGGAGTGTTGTAGGGAAGGTATTATCTGCCTGGTATTTTTGGTCGAGGTGCGACGAGTGGACTGAAGGACTGATTGGTGAAGAACAAGGTGCGTTTAGGAGTGGTAGAGGATGTGTGGATCAGATCTTTACATTGAAACAAATGATTGAGAAAATGAGGGAGAAGAAGAATAATTGTATTTAGGTTTATGGATTTGCAACAGGCGTATGATAGAGTTAATGGAAGGGGGTTAATGGCAGGTGTTAGTGATTATGGTGTTGTGGTAGGACTCTGAATGGAATCAAAAGTATTATGACGATAGTGAGCGTGTGTAAGAATAATGGTGTCATGTGATTGTTTAAGGATTAATAGCGGAGAAGACAAGGGTTTGTATGTCTCCTTGGTTATTCATTGTGTAAAATGGATGGGGTTATGAAAGATTGAAGGTGGGCGTGAAGGAAATGGTTTTAGAATGGTGGAGAATGGAGAAGATGGAAGGTGCCTACCTATTATATGCGTATGATTTGGTTTGTGTGGCGAATTGGAAGAGAGTTTGAGAGGATTGGAGAGAGATTTGGCAGGGTGTGTAAAGGAGGAGTTTGAAAGTAACGTGGGATAGAGTAGTTATGCTTGTGAGTGAGGACACTCCTCAGTGTGAAGTTAATTGTTAGATGGTGAGCAGCTAGACAAGTGTCTGAGTTTAAATATTTAGGGTATATGTTTTGGATGAGAAAGGGAGGACGATGCAGAGTGTAGTAGGAAATATGTGAATGGCAGGAAGGTGGCCTGGTGCAATAAAATCGTTGGTGATATGCAAAGGGACTAAGTCTTGATGTGCTAGGGTCTTAAATGAGGGTATGTTGTTACCTGTGTTATTGTTGTAGTGAGACTATGGTCTGGAATAAGAAGTATAGATTAAAGTTTCAATGTGTCAGATGGACAATTTAGGGGTGTGCTAGGTGTGAGAAGAATTGATAAAGAGAGGAATGACGTATTAGAGAGTGGTGTGGTGTGAGGAAAGGGGTAATGAGAATATATGAAAGTATGTTGAGATGGTTTTGTCAATGGAAAGGATGAATGATAGTGTTGGTTAAGCGGATTGTATACGTGGTGGTGTGTTTGGGCTACCGACGGCTGGGAGACGAAGAGAGAAAGTGCTTGGTTCGGTGACGAATGTCTGAAGGAGAGAATAAAGGAGTTTGGCAGAGCGAGAATAAAGGTGCATGATAGGAGAAGAATGCGGGGTTTTGTATGGGGGCATGGTTTGTGGCCCACCTGGGCAGGGTGAACCCTTACATTGACGATTTACATAGTGGGAGGGCCCTCGCGGTCCATGATGCTCTAAGGTGGCATTTCTGTTGTGACGAAGCTGCTCACCTAATTAATGGTTAAAGAGGGGGCGGTAAGGCTGGCTTTTCTTTTCGACGTTTGTCATGTTCTCCACTGCTTTTCTTTTCCGATCTTGTACAGCACCTTACCCCAATCTTGGGCAAAGAGGAAGGTGAAGAAAGAACGAAGTGAAGGATATATATATATACATAATATTATATTATATATATATATATCATATATATATTATATATTATATATATATATATATATATATATATATATATATATATATATATATATATATTATCGCGAAAGGCTAAGAATGAAAATAAGGTGAACATGCTTAGAATAATGAATAGGGATGGTGCTTTTGTAACTGATGAAATGGATGTGAGAGGAGTGTGGAAGAACACTTCGAGAATCTGTATAATATTGACAGTAATGAAGAGGTGACAGTGAATGTGTGGGGGTTGATGGTGCAAGAAGGAATAGGTATTTTGGGGATGAGGTCATTAGCAGGAGGAGGTATGGGTAGAGTGAGAAGTTGAAAAATGGTAAATCTCAGGTATAGATGAATTACTGGTGAAATATCAAAACGGAGGCGAGATGGTGATTGATTGGATTTGGAAGTTGTGTAATAAAGCGTTTATGTAGGGTGTAGTTCCGAGGGATTAGAGGAGAGCAGTAATAGTACCCTAGTAAGGGAGATAAGGGGAACTGTAGGAATTATAGGGGAATTAGTTTATTGAGTGTTGTAGGGAAGATATATGCTGGTATTTTGGTCGAATATGCGTCGTGACTCAGGACTGATTGGTGAAGAACAGGTGCGTTTAGGAGTGGTAGAGGATGTGTGGATCAAATCTTTACATTGAAACAAATGATTGAGAAAATGAGGAAAAAAAAAAAAAAATTGTATTTAGGTTTTATGGATTTGCAACTGGCTTATGATAGGATTAATAGGGAAGCTCTATGGCAGGTGTTAGTGATATATGGTGTTGGTGGTAGGCTTCTGAATGGAATCAAAAGTATGTATGAGGATAGTGAAGCGTGTGTAAGAATAAATGATGTCGAAAGTGATTAGTTAAATTTTAATAGCAGAGTGAGGCAGGGATATTTTATGTCTCCTTTTTTATTCAATTTGTATATGGATGGGGTTATGAAAGAATTAGAGGTGGGGGTGGTAGGAGATGGTGTTAGAATGATGGAAATGGAGGTGATTGGAGGGTACCCTACCTATTATATGTGGATGATTTGGTTTTGTGTGGTGAATCTGAAGAGAGTTTGAGAGGTTTAATAGAGGGATTTGGCAGGGTGTGTAAAAGGAAGGGTTTGAAAGTAAACGTAGATAAGAGTAAGTTTATGGTTGTGAGTGAGGACAGTCCTCAATGTGAAGTTATATTAGATAGTGAGCAGCTGGAGGAAGTGTCCGAGTTTAAATATTTAAAATATATGTTTTATGAAATGGGAACAGATGATACAGAGTGTAGTAGGAAAGTTGTGAATGGCAGGAAGGTGACTGGTGCAATTAAATCGTTGGTGGATGTAAAGTGACCAAGTCTTGAGTGCGCTCGGGTCTGACATGAGGGTATATTTTACTGTGTAATGTATAGTTAAGTGGCTGGGTCGGAATAAGAGGTATAGGATCTAAAGTTAATGTGTTTAAGATGGACTCTTAGGCGTGTTAGGTGTGAGAAGAATTGATAAAATGAGGAATGAACGTATTAGAGAGCTGTTTGGTGTGAAGAAGGGGGTAAATGTGAGAATAAATGAAAGTATGTTGAGATGATTTGGTCATGTGGAAAGGATGAATGATAGTCGGTTGGTTAAGTATATAGTGGTGATTGTTTTGGGAATCGACCGGCTGGGAGACCGAAGGAAAAGTTAATTGAGTCAATGAAGGAATGCCTGGAGGAGAGAAACGTGAGTTTGACAGAGGCGAGAAGAATGGTGTATAATAGGAGTGAAATGGCCGGGTTTTGTGAGGGGGTATGGTTGTGGCCCACCCGGGCAGGGGATGAACCCTACATTGACGATATGCCATAGTGAGGGTCCGTCGTGGTCCCATGAAGCTCTAGGGTGGATTTTCTGACTGCGACGAGTTCACACTAAGAGGTATAAATGGGGCGGTGAGGCTGGGCTTTCTTTTAGACTTGTGTCATATTCTACTACTACTTTTCTGTTACTGGTGCATGCACGCCCCTTACCCCCAATCTTGGGGAAAAAAGGTGGATGAAGATGAAAAATATTATTATTATTATTATTATTATTATTATTATTATTATTATTATTATTATTATTATTATTATTATTATTATTATTATTATTATTATTATTATTATTATTATATCTTCCTCCCCTCCTCAGATTAGGGGTGAGGTGCATAGCATACACCAGAACAGAAAAGTAGTTGAAGACATCGTTGCAATCAGAAAAATCCACTCCGAGGCTTCATGAGACTTTGAAGGACCCTCACTGCGGTATCTCGCCAATGTGGGGTTTATCCCCTGGGCAAAGCCCACAAACATACCCTCTCACAAAACCCCGCCATTCACTCTTGTTATGCACTTTCTTTCGCTCTGCAACTCAACATTCTCTTCCTTCAGATACTCCTTTACTTAATCCACTTTTCTTTGGTCTGCCAGCCGGTCGATTCCCAGCACACTCACCACTATATATCGGCTTAACCAACCGACCAGCATCCATCCTTCCACATGACCAAACCAGCTCAAAGTACTCTCGTTTATTCGCTCATTTGCGCCCTTCTTCACTCCACACAACTCATTAATGCGTTCATTCCTCATTTTATCAATTCACACACCTAATATGCCCCTAAGATTGTCCATCTGAACACTTTGTACCTTAGATCTATACCCCTTATTTCAGACCATAGTTCCACTACTTACATCAACACGGTTAACAACATGCCCTCATGCAAAACCCTATCGCACCCAAGACTTAGGCCCATATTTATAAACAGCCATTTTCTCTACCTTGGCCAAGTATCACTTTAGATTCCTTCCTTAACGGAAATTCGAATTTATGAACTCTCCTATAGATTTTTTTTGGTTTAAGGTAATCTTGCAGTCGAAAAAATCTTGAAGAAATTTTTCACTTAAGTAAGGTAGCGGCGAACCAACCTTGAGCTCTGTTAAGATTTTATTATACGAACGGCAGCCATCTTGTTTTTTTTATTGTACAGTTTGTCGCTATTCTTATTTTACTTCTCTCATTTCTTGGTACTTATTATGTAAATGATTTTAGCAAATATGTATGTACTTTCCTTGTAAGAAAATACCCAGAAACCACCTAAATAGGCTCTCACACTAGAGAAATAGGTAACATGGAACTAGCAATGGCCCTAATTTCCGCAAGCACGCAGGACGATATTTTTTTATCATCTGTAGTTTTGTAGCGTCGGCTATTCAGACTACGGCTATTTCGATCATAGTATGGAGCTAATAGATGTGAAGCAACATATCTTCAATACCAGGAGTATTTTTAAACACGTTTGGATTATTTCATTTTTTTTATATATTTATAAGCATATAAATTTACAATATATTATATATATATATATATATATAATATATATATATATAATATATAATATAATATATAATATATAATATATATATTATATTATATATATATATATATATATATAATTGTATAATACATATTCTCTTCTTTCTCTTTCTTTCTTCACTTCTCTTTGCCCGCAAGATTGGGGTAAGGTTGCTGTACAAGCAGGGAAAAGAAAAGAGTAGGAGAACATGAAAGTCGAAAAGAAAAGCCTACAGCTTACGCCTCTGTACCATTTTAGTGGAGCTCTCACAGACAAAATCCACCTAAGCATCATAGGACCGCGACGGACCCTCACTATGGTAAGTCGTGTTCATATCCTGGCCCAGGTGGGCCACAACCATGCCCCATACAAAACCCGCCATTCTCTCTTTAAGCACTTTTATTCTCGCCTCTGCCAAACCTCACATTTCTGCCTCCTTAGACATTCGTCACCCGACTCAATCACTTTTCTTCGGGGTCTCCAGCGGTCGTTCCAACACCTCAATAATACATCCCGCTTACCAACCGAACTTTCATTCATCTTTCCACATGACCAAACCATCTCAACATATTCATTTATTCTCTCATTTACCTTTCTTCACACCGCACCACTCTCTAATACGTTCATTCCTCCTATTAATTCTTTTCACAACTACATGCCCTAAGATTGTCCATCTGAACACATTGCCCTTTAGATCTATTACTTCTTATTCCAAACCATAGTCTCACAACTATACAATAACAAGGTAACAACATACCTCAGTAAGACTCTAGCGCACTCAAGACTGTCCTTTTACATTCACCAACGATTTTAATTGCACCAGCAGCCACCTTTCCTGCCATTCACAACTTTCCTATACACTCTGCATCTCCGTTCCCTTCTCAAACACATACCCAAATATTTAAACTCAGAACACTTCTTCTAGCTGCTCACCATCTAACATTAACTTCACACTCGAGGACTGTCCTCACTCACAACCAATAACCTTACTCTTATCTACGTTTTTTTCAAACCCTCCTTTTACATACCTGCCAATCTCTCCACCAATCCTCTCAACTCTCCTCAGACTCGCCACACAGAACAAATCATCCGCATACATAGGTAGGGCACCCTCCACTCCTCTCCATTCTTCCATCATTCTAACACCATTCTGCATCCCACCTCGAATTCTTTCATAACCATCCATATACATTGAATAACCAAGGGACTAAACACAACCCTGTCACTCGTCTATTATTCCTAAACCAAATTCACCTTGACACACCATTTATTCTTACAACGCTTCCTATCGTATAATATTTTGAATTCGCATTCAGAAGCATACCACAACACCATATATACTAAACGCCATTAAAGCTTCCCTATAACTCTATCATCGTCCTGTTGTAAATACATAAACTAAATATAATTTATTCTTCTTCTCCCTCTTTTCATCATTTGTTTCAATGTAGATTTGATCACACATCCTCTACCATCCTAAACGCACCTTGTTCCCAGTCCCTCAGTCACTCGAGCACTCTTTCGACAAATACAGCATATACGTTACCTACAACACTCCTAAACTATTCCCTACTAAATTCTACAGTTCCCCTTTTCTCTTACTTATACAAGGTACTATTACCGCTCTACTCCAATCCCTTGGAACTATCCCCTCCATAAACGCTTTATACCAACTTCCAAATCCATCAATCCCATCTCGCTCCGCTCTTGATCTTTCACTAGAATTTCATTACCTGCAAATTTACCATTTCTCAACTTTCTCACCCTACCATTACCTCCTCCTACTAATTACCTCATCCCAAAATACCTATTCCTTCTGCACCATCAAACCCACACATTCACTAAAACCTCATCATTACTGTTAATAATTGTGCAGATTTTGAAGTGTTCTTTCACACTCCTCACATCCATTTCATCAAGTTACAATACCATCCCTTATTCATTATTCTAACAGATTCCCTTATCTCATTCTTAACTTCGCGCTTTCCTTCCAGAAGAGCTTCATATTTCCTTGTATGTCTCATTCAGCTCCTTCAACTGTTATATTACCTTTGTTTTCTCCTAACGTAATACATCTTTTAGTTTCTTTTTTCCTCCTTATATAATTCCAGCCTTTCTTTTGAAACTCATCATTTGCTTTTAGTACATTCAAACCATGCTTCTTTTTTACCTTTAACCGCTTGCTATCCCTATTTTCATTCCACCATTGCTGTTAACTTCTTCTTTAACTTTAGCAGCATCCACTACTTCCTTTGCACTACTAACATTCTTCCTTCATTTGCCCCAGATTTGTTCAGTATCAACTTGTTATTCAACCGGGATTTACTAGGAGCGCTCTTACATACTTATCCTTATTCTCTGCTCAGTTAACTTCTCACCTCTTAATTTTAACCTACATCTCCTTTCGTATCACTCCTCCATGCCAAGCCCCCCCCCCTTAACCTTAATTTTACATAGAACAACATAATGATCCGATAATCCACCTTCCTACCCCTCACGATTTAACATCCAAACACATACTTTCACATCTCCTTCTTCACTTCAAAAAAATCAATCCATACTTTTTCACTTCGAGTACATCTCTCATACACACTCTGTATACTTATGGATACTCTTGTGTTTAAAAGGAAAGTATTACTACACACATACCTCTCTCTTTCACAGAAATCAATCACTTCTACATTTCATTTTTCTCAGCCCCAAACACGTGTTATAACTTCCTTTTTTGATCACATATCCACCATTCAGGTCCCCAACACTATCAATCTGAAATTCCTACTCACCCCATCCAACCATCATTCAGATTATCCCAAACAATCGTACTCTCTTCAACGGTTCCCTCAGATGGACCATACGTCACAACCTTGACCTTTTCAAACTTAAATTATAACCATTAGAATTCTAGGACTCACACACAAGTCACATAGCTACATACCACAGGTACTCCTCAAAATTGGAACTCCTCTCTTTCTCTCTTCATTCCTTCCACCCGAGCCAGCACCTTTCACATCACAACACTAATTTCACCTTTTCCTTTCATCTTTGTTTCAGTCAGCGAGCAATCAAGTATTGCCCTTTCTAAATCATCCATCCCTCTCTCCTCTTCTCCTCAACATTTATTCTCTGACATTCATGCCTGATTCATACAAGTATCGCCGAAAGTTAGACAGTCGTGTTACGGCGAATCACGACCATCTCGAGGCATGCATCAAGCCATTCCAGCAAGAATAGGTGGTAGTGGGGCAGCCAACAACTACCACGCCCTTAGTGATCTTCTAAGACACGCAGGAATAAGCGATGTGGGAAAATTCTTTTCCCCCGACACAGGGATATGAGTAGTAGGGATTCTGTAAGGTTATCTTGAAGTGGGGTTGTGTACCTTTAATCATTGTATATGTATGTGGATAAATGGTGGGTTATAATACTGTTGCCGGAGGATGAGTGTGTAAGACTATGAAACGCAAAAGAGAAAGACGCACCATTAAAAATGGGAGGTAATTTTTCATCGCTGCGAGTATGCGTGTACTCTCCCTCATATATATTATATATACTTATTTATATATATATATATTATATATATATATATATATACTATATATATTTTATATATTATATAATATATATATATATATATATATATATATTATATTTATAATATTATATATATTATATAATATAATATATATATATATATATATAATATCTATATAATATATATATAAATATATCTAATATCTTTTTATATACCTTTTTTTCCCAAGATTGGGAGTAAGGTGCGTGAAAAGCATCGGAAAAGAAAAGCAGTAGGACAATATGCACAGTCGAAAGAAAGCCCAGCTTACCGCCCTCTGTACCATTAATTAGTAAGAAAATCGTCGCATAGAAATCACCCTAGAGCTCACAGAACACGGGACGGAATCTCATAGGTAAATCGTCAAGTGTAGGGTTCATCCCTGGCCCGGTGGGGCACAACCATACCCTCTCACAAACCCATTCTCTCCTATCATGCACTTTCTTCTCGCCTCTGCAAACTCACATTTCTCTCATACAACATTCTTGCTGACTCAATCCACTTTTTCTTCGGGTGTCCAGCGGTGGCCCACAACTCAACACTATACATTCCGTTAACCACCGACTATCATTTCATCCTTTACATGAACAAACTCTCAACATACTTCAATTTATTTCTCTCGTTTACCCTTTCTCAACCAACAACTCTCTAATACGTTCATTCTCATTTTATCAATCTTCTCACATCTAGCACGCCCTTAAGATTGTCCATCTGAACACATTGACTTTAGATCTATACTTCTTATTCCCAAACCATAGTTCACTACTATACAATAAACAGGTAACAACATACGCTCATGCAAGACCCTAGCGCACCCCAGACATAGTCCTTTTACATTCAACGCATTCTATTGACCAGCCACCTTTCCTGCCATTCCACAACTTTCCTACTACCTCTGCATCATCCGTTCCCTCTATATATACTAATATTTAAACTCAGACAAACTTGTTCAGCTGCTACCATGTTATACATAACTTCCACTGAGGGCTTCTCACTCACAAACCATAATTTACTTACCCTACGTTTACTTTAAGACCTCCTTTACATCACTCTGCAATCATCTCAACCCAATCTCTCAAATCTCTCTTCAGATTCGCCACTAAGAACCAATTATTTGCATATAATAGGTAGGGTACCCTCAACTCTCTTCCATATTCTAACACTTCCTGCACCCCTCTAATTCTTTCATAAATCCATCCATATACAATTGAATACAAGGGAGAACAACCACCCTGTCTCACTCGCTATTAATACTAAACCATCACCTTTGACACCCTTTATTCTTACACACGCTCATATCCTCAATACATAATTTTGATTCCCATTCAAAGCCTACCACTACAACACCATATATCACTAAACCTACGAAGAGCTTCCCTATTAATCCTATCATACGCGTTGCAAATCCATAAACTAATAACAATTTATTACTTCTCCCTCATTTTCTCATCATTTGTTTCAATGTAAGATTTGATCCACACATCTCTACCCATTCTAAACGCAACCTTGTTCTTCACTAATCAGTCTTCGTCCTCTACGGTCTTTAAAGCACAAAAAGCACTCTAAACTCCAAAACAATCGCCAAACCTATACAAATATAATTTCTACAGCCCCTTCTCCCTACCATTATATAAGGGGTACTTATACTCTTCTTCCAATTCCTGTGAAACTAATGCCCTCTAAACGCTTTATTTACACACTTCAAACTCAATCATCACGTTTCGCTCCGTTTGATCATTTCACCAGTAATTTCATCTATACGTGCAGATTTACCATTTTTCACTTATCATTATACCCATTACCTCCTCTTGCTATACTCACCCCAAAATGCTATTCCTCTTGCACATCAAACCCAACACATTACTATCACCTCTATATACCGCAATTTATGCAGATTTTCAAGGTGTCTTTCCACACTCCCACATTTTCGAAAGCACCATCCCTTTTCATTATTCTGAGCAGGTTCCTTTTAATTCTCAATTATTACCTTTCGGCTTTCTCCAGAAAGCTTAATATTCTCCTTTTAAGTCCATTCATATCGACCGTGAATATTATGAACTCTCTTAATTTTTTCAGATACCACTTTTTAGTAATATTTTTCCTCTTTTTATTTCCGAAGCATCTTTCTTTATGACATTTCTTGTTTTACTTCTCAATAATTAACCACGCTCTCGTTTTTACTTTTTAAACCGCTTTGCACCTTTCATTCACACTCACATTGATTGACATTCTTACTCTACTTAGCACATCACCAGCACTTCTTTTGCACTGCTAACAATTGCTTCCTTAATTTGCTCCCAGATTTGTTCAGTTCAATTGTTCACAATCAACTATTTACTTGCGAGCGCTATTACATACTTATCCTTTATCTTTCTCACTTAACTTCTCACTCTTAATTTACCCACTTCCTTCCGTAACTTCCTCCCATCAGCCACTAACTTAATTTTACACAGAACAACATAATGATCCGATAATCCATTCTCCAACCCCCTCACTGATTTAATCACAATCCTCCTTCTCACAAACACAAAATCATCATACTTTCACTTCGATAACATCTCTACCTACACCATTTGTTACTTTGGATATCTTGTGTTTAAAGAAAGTATTATTACACATACCCTTTCCTCACAGAAATCAACACTTCATACCATTTCTCATTTCCCGACACCCAAAACCCTTTTATACCAATCCATTTTTTCATCACCTATCCAACAGTTTAGGTCACCCAAAACAATCAATCGGAAGTTCCTACTCTCATCCAAACATCATCAGATTCAAAAAATCGTACTCTCTTCTAACGTTTCCCTATATGGCCATACGAACAACACACCTATTTGACTTTTCAAACTAAATTTAACGCATTAGAATTCTAGGACTCACACAACAAAGTCTACATGGAGCTCTGTACACAAGTCATCATCAAATTGGAACTCTTTCTCTCCCTCTCGTCATTCCTTTCACACCAGCACACCATTTCCACGCACACACTCTGTTTCAACCGTTTCTTTCATCTTTGGTTTGCAGTCACAGCGAGCAAACATCAAATTGCCCTTTTTAAATACATACATCACCTCTCTCTCTCTCCTCACATTTATTCCTCTGAATATCGCATGTATCATAGATCATACATTTCGTCGGTTCGTATCTAGGGATCACGCCCATCTCCGAGGCATGAATCAGCATTCCTAGCAAGAGATAGGTGGTAGTGGGCAGCCACCCAACTACCACCGTCCCTTCGCTTTCTACGACTTGCATGGACATACGATGTGGCAATTCTTTCCCCCCACACATAGGGATATGAGTATTAGGGATTGTCTTGTAGCAATTTGTTTCGAAGAAGGGTGTGTACTTAGTATGTGTTATCATATGTAATAATGGTGGTCAGTAATAATGTGCCAGAGAAAAGTGTAATATATATATATATATTACTATTATATATATATATATATATATATAATATATAATAATATATTTATATATTTATATATATATTATAATAATATATATTATATTAAGATATTATTTGTTTTAGCTTTCATTACTCTTTGTTCGTCTTGTTATTGGTTTGTGACGTCCAGAAATGTGATGACGCTTTTCCTTGTAGTTGTATATAAAAGTTGGCTTGAGGATAATCTCTCTCTACACTTCTATCTTTTAAGAGGTTTTTTTAAATATTCTATTATATAGTGAAAGACAAAGGAAGCTGAATGGTAGCTAAATTAATTGCTACTGTAATATATATATATATATTATATTAATCTATATTATATATATATATATTAATATATATATATATTATATATATATATTATATAATATATACTATATATATATATTATATATATATATTTATATATATATAATTTATTATATATAATAATTATATAATATAATATAATATATATTCTTTCTTCTTCTTCCCTTCTCTTTGCAAGATGGTAAGGTGCTGTAAAGCATCGGAAAGAAAGCAGTAGGAGAAAATGACAAACGTCGGAAACGAAGCCCAGCTTACGCCGCCTCTGTACATTAATATAGTGGAGCTGGCACAGACAAGAAAATCCACCCTAGAGCATCATAGGACGGCGACGGAACTCACTATGGGTAGAATAGTCATGTAAGGTTCATCCCTGGGCCCAGGTGGACACAACCATACCCCTCACAAAACCCCGCATTCTCTCCTATACGCACGCTTTATTCTGCGCCTCTGCCAAACTCATCTTTCTCTCCTTCAGACATTCGTTACTGAGTCAATCCACTTTCTCTTCGGTCTCCCACCCGGTCAAAACACATCTCGCACTATACATCCGTTAACCAACGACTTTCATTCATCCTTTCCACATGACAAACCTTCTAACATACTTTCATTATTCTCTCATTTACACCTTTCTTCACACCACACGACTCTCTTATTACGTTCATTCCTCACTTTTAATTCTTTTCACTTCCTTCCCCTAAGATTGTCCATTCTGAACACATTGATTTAGATCTATACTTCTTATTCCAAACCTAGTCTCACCACATAATACATAACACAGGTAAACATGCGCTATTGTAAGACTACTAGCGCTCAGAACTTAGTCCTTTACATTCACCAAACGATTTAATTGCAGCAGCCTCTCATCACAACTTTCCTACTACACTCTGCATCATCCTTCCCTTTTCATCCAACATAAAATATTTAAACTCAGACACCTGCTCCAGCTGCTCATCATCTACATAACTTCCACTGAGGACTGTCCTCACTCACACCATAACCTTACTCTCTCTACGATTACTTTCAGACCCTCCTTTTACATACCCAATCTCTCCACCAATCCTCTCAACTCTCTTCAGCTCGCGCACCAGAAGAAATCTCCGCATACA
>JABUQX010013364.1:0-2500 GCA_015478945.1 Trachelipus rathkii
TTATATTATATATATATATATTATATATATATATATATATTATAATATATATATTATATATAATTATATATATATATATATAAATATATATATATTATGATGGGACGATTCCAATTTCCAGCCGATGCGATTCCGATTCGATACAGTCAAAAGTGCCGATTTCGATTCGCGATTCGTTCCGATTCAATTCTTTATATATATATATATTATATATATAATATATATATATATATATATATATATATATATATATATATATATATATATATATTATATATATTCCTTTTGATAAATCAACTAATTTTAGATATTTTAAACCTTATAAATTAATGTTATAGATTTCGTTATACTTATTTTTATCTTTGGCTAAAGAAATAACTTATTAATTGCTTTCTTATTTATTTAACCACGAAAAATATAGCAATATTTAAAACTCTTACAATAAATGAATTTTTTCTTTTTTTTCTTTGTTTAAAAAATTCCTTCTTTAATTTACTAAAAGTAAGCATCTTAAGCAAATTGGCATTATTATTGTAGTTAAGCTATGACTCTTAAGTTTAGTGCAAAACATAACATTTCTCCCATTTCTGAGTGCATCCGATTTTTTAGGAGAATAATTGATCCTCCAATTCTGAAGAGTCCTTCACTTTCCACGGAAAAGTTGACGAGCTTGAATATTTTCTAGGAAGGACACCCAAATGCTGAAAGGTTCCTTTATTCGATGACCACCATTGTAAGGGACTTTTTGAATTTTTAATAAGTTTCATATTTTTTTATTGGCTGATTTTTACTTTTATAACATCTTCATTTTTTCAGTATATGTGTTTTCTCTTGGGAATGAGTTCTTTGCTGTTTTCAGTCTTTTTCTCTTTAAAATTCCGACAAAACAACTTTCAAACTGAGTTACAACTATATATCTTCAGTATCACTTTTAATCGCCCATTCTGTTTGACAAATGAGGAAAATCTGCAAATTGGCTTTAAAGTAGTGGAAAACTGTTTTTCCTTTCTTTATACAATTAAATCTTCGCACATCCATTGCTTAGGAATATCTTCCACTTTTTTATTGTTATATTCATCCTCAAGGGATGTAATTTTAAAGCGTGGATCAAGATAGGTAGCAAGCACAAGATTCTTATCAGTAAAGTAAATGCTGAATCTATTTTTTACTGAATTTTTTCATGCTGATACTGTAGACCCAAGTCCCTCAAATAGTTCTTTTTTCTGACTCTTTTCAAAAAAAATGCAAAATCATTTTCATATTTGGGATTATTTCCGATGCCATTGATTAATGAGAAGAATCTGAAGATTGGTTTAAAGTAGTGGGAAACCTGTTTTCCTTTCCTTTATGAAACTATATATCTTCGCAATCATTGATCTAGAATATCTTCCACTTTTTTTAATCTTGTTATAATCATACTCAGAGGAATGTAATTTTAAAAGCGTGATCAAGATAGGTAAAAGCACAAGAGTAATGAGTTAAAGTAATGGTGGAATCTATCTTTTACCTGGAATTTTTCCAATGCTGATACTGTGACGGCAAGTCCCTCAAATAGTCTTTTTTTCTGACTCTTTTACTCTTTTAAAAAAAATGCAAATCATTTTCATATTTGGGATTATTGCCGATGCCATTGGATTCCTTGTGGCTCAATAAATTTGTACAATCAAAAAAAAATTTAAGTATTTTTTAGCAATTTTTTCAAGAACTTTCCATTGTTTCTAAGCATACAGGTTTTTTTGAATGATCAATGCAATATGAAATGAGAGCCGTCCTTTGTTCAAAAAATTTTGAAAAGCATATGATACTGGCTATTCCATCTGGTTTGTAATATCTGATAAATTGGCTGTGGTAAATTAAATCTAGTTTTATATTCTTCATACTTGGAAATAGCTTGGGTCGAGTGATTAAAATGAACCTACGATTTGTTTGCATTTGGATATATTTTTTTTAAGTCTCTTCTGTTCAAATATGGCATCATTGAGAATTAGTGTCAAAGAGTGTAAAAAGCAAGGTAATTTCTGGAATCCTGCTTGTGTAACTTCTGCAGCCATATTAGGTGCGTTATCCCTTACTATAACATGAATTTTATTAGCAGGAATATTGAATTCTTCCATAACATTTTGAAGACAATCACTTATATTTGATGCTGTGTGTTGAGATACGTGAAAGGTGAAACTCGAAGGATAGCCATTTATATTCATAGCTCAATTATTAAAGCATACAAGGCAAAATATTTCAACTGCCCACTTACAGAGTTACGAGGGTGTATAATTGGTCAAACTATTAATAACATGACTAACGAAACATTGCTAAATGTCTGCCTGTCTGAAATCCTAACATGATATCTTTGGCTCTACGTAAAGATGCGCCGCTCAATACCGTTTCTTTAATTAAATAGAATTCAGGAAAAACTGAAATTAAAAATCAATACGGCAGACTTCGAAGATATTGTCTTTTGATATATCAAAAAGATAAAAAAAAAAATGAATTTTTAAGATTG
>JABUQX010013364.1:7500-12500 GCA_015478945.1 Trachelipus rathkii
AATCAATTACCCGCTCCCCCGGTTCTCTCATCTTCATGTATCTATAATTTTCACTTTTTTTGACAAGTATTCCCCACTACTATCTCTTCTTTCAAACACAACTTAACAGACTTTTCTTCCATTAACCATTCGCTCCTCCCGCTACCCAAATGGGTCTATTATCTCTTCCCACCCCTCACTTCCACTCCTGCATTCAACTCCCAATAGACAAATTTTATCATTTACCCCGAAACTTTCCCAACACATCTTCATTTTCCTTTTCTTTCTCTCTCTCCTCCCTCTGCCATTCACTGGTGCATATGCGCATATAAAAACCCACATTTCCCCCGAATTTCACTCTTACCCACATTATCCTCGAATTCACCTGGCTGCACAACCTTACCTTATCCCACCTCTTTCTATAACTATTCCCAACGCCCTTCCTCGCCCTCACTCTCTCGTTCACCTGATATCATACCCTTGTATTTTCCAAAGTCCCTCCCTCTTTCCCTTCAGCTTAGTTTCAGTTACCCTAGACATCAACTTTTTTTTTTTTCAAACATTAACCCCATTCCTCCTCTAAATCCTCGTTTACGCGCTCTCAGTTCATACATCACCTAATTACCTCTCTCTCCCCATCCTTTTCGCTTCTTCTATATATATAACACTCAGGTGCCACGCTTTGTTGGGACTCCCACCTAGGCACTTCCCAACATAAGCCCCACCGCTCACCAAATATACCCACAATAATAATAAACAATAAAAAGGTTAAAATGGTAATATAAAACAGTATAAATACACTCTATCAATTTATATTTATTCCTACACTTTCTTTTCTTCTTTTCTTTTTCTTTAAAAATTTCACTCCCGTTAAATTTATTTTGCTATAAAATCTTTATTTATTATTTAAAAATTCTAAAAAAATCGCCCCACATATACATACATATTCTAATAACACAAAAACACAAATTAATTATCCCCTTTATCATTTATACCCAATTGCAATATTTACAACAATCAACCTTATTTTCAAAGAGCGGTAAAAAATACACTTAACTTCAGACGGTAAAATAATATATATAATATATATATATATTATTATATATTATATATAATATATTATATATATATATATATATTATATATATATATATATATATATATATATATATATAATATATATATATATATATATATATTATATAATGTATATATATATATATATATATATTATATATATATTATATATACTATATATATATATATATATATATTTAATATATATATTTTATATATATTATATATAATATATAATATATTATTTAATGTATATATATGTATATATATATATATATTTATAATATATATATATTATTATATATATATATATATATGATATATATATATATTTTATATATATTATATTAATATTATATATATATATCATATATATATATATATATATATTATATATATATATATATATATATATATTATTATTATATATATATATTAATATATATATTATATTATATATATAATATATTATATATATATATATATATATTTATATATATATATAATATTATATATATATATATATTATATATATATATATATATATATATATAATATATATATATATATATATATATATATATATATTTATAATATATATATTATATCTAATATAAATATAAACTGATATTTTTTGTACTTACATTTGTTTATAAATATCAAATTTTCTTCCTTTTGAATGGTTTCATATATAAATCACTGACTGTATTGCACATATTCTTACATGTTTGAATTTTAATATGGCTACAACATCAGGAACGAATTGGCAATTTTAAATGACTTTAATCAAACATCGAATCCAATCATATGTATTTTACACCTAACACAGCTCATTTCTAAACATACACATAAACTCAACCCACATCACACCCAACAATTAGTATAACTTAATATTTACTCATTCAAATAATATGACACACTGCGTAATTAATTTACTAACTCCACAGGACATAACACATAGCTACAACACATTTCCACACTAATCAGGGAGCAAATACAACTTGTCTGCCCGAGGCAAATTTATAGGTAGCCTAGAAGACTGACTCATCAAGTGAGTCAATGATTCTGTATGAAATTATGAATTAAATAAGTCGGTATAAGAGATGATCAAGTTGGCATAAAATTAATTAATTAGTTAATTATTATTATATTATTATTATTTCTTGCTAATGTAATTTAAATTGGGATTTTTAAAAAAACCTGACTCTACTAGTCCAGACAGGCAATACAGAGTTTGCCCTAGAGCTAAAGAAAAACGAATTTTTTTTTAACCTCGGAAAGTCATAGTTGGCCCTGATTGTTATATTATAAAAGAAATCGAGTTCAAATTGAGTTAGGCGTCTCACAGATCACTTCGAACGAAATTATATATATATACTATATATAATATATATATATATATATTATTATAATATTATATATATATATATATATATATATATATATATATTATATATATTATATATATATATAAATATCATATATTATATATATCATATATAAATAGTATATATATATACTATATATATATATATATACTATTATATATATATTAATATCATATATATATATATATATATATATATATATATATTAATTATTATATATTATATATAATTATATATATTATATATATTGCTACTTTTTAATATTTTTTGGGTTCACTAAGGCAAGTAGGCGTTGCCTACTCTGCCTACCCTGAAAAGCCGCCACTGATATATATACTATATATTACTATATATATATATATATATTATATATATATATTAATATATATATATATATATATATACTATATTATATATATATATATCTATATATATATATATATATATATATATATGTATATATATTTTATATATATATATATATATATAATATATATATATATATATATATATATATATATATATATATATATTATATATATATAATAATATTTATATATATATACTGTATATATACTATATATATATATATATATATATAAATATATATATATATTATATATATTATTTATATATTATATTTATATATATTATATATATATTATATATATATATATATTATATATAAATATAATATATATATATATTATATATTATATATTATATATTATATATATATATATATATAATATATATATATATTATATATATATATATATGTTCTGTTATATCGAGCATTACTATGTATATATGGAGTGGTGGTGTGTGGCATGAGTGCCATACACGTCTGTGCGTTTTTAATGGGCTGACATCCATACCTCCTAGCGCTATTAAATGCTCATTATATTAATATTTTTTGCCTGTTTGTTAAGGCTGTTGAATCTATTAACAAGATTCAACGTTGACCATGAGAGTGGTGAATTTTGAATGTGACTAGCGGGCGGGACCTCCTCTACAGGCACCGTTGAATTCCTCGTGATGTGGAGGTTGGCATCTGCGAGTGCCTATTCAAATAATTCTATAATTAAGTATTACCATATTTATTATTTATTGGAATAAAAAAATTAACTAGCGCATTTCCATTTCAATGTACAGTAAACATCAAAGCAATCCCAACTTTCGCATACCTATTATTTAAAGAGTGGATGAATATCTCTGCCATATATAAATATATATATATATATATATATATATTATATAAATATATATATATATATATATATATTATATTATAATATATTATATATATATATATATATATATATATATATATATATATATAATATATATATATATGCCTAATAAGTTATTTGTTTTATATAACTTACAATTTCATGGCAAAATATAAAACTACTTTTCGAACGCAGGTTACATTTTGTTCTTGACCTTTTATAGATATTGTAATCATAAAATAATACTACTACTAACTACTATCTACTATATCAACTCACTAGCTACTACTACTACTACAATACTAAATTACTACTACTACTACTGCTACTACTACTCTACGACTAATAATAATAATAATATAATAATAATAATATAATATAATATAATATAATAATAATAATAATTAATAATAATAATAATAATCATAATATAATAATAATATAATTTAATAATAATTATGATTATAATTATAATTATAATTATAATAATAATTAATAATAATAATAATAATAATAATAATAATAATAATAATAATAATAATAATAATAATAATAATAATAATAATATATAATAATAAAAATAATTAATAATTAATAATATAATATATAATAATAATAATTAATAATAATAAATAATATAATAATATAATAATAATAATAATAATAATAATAATAAAAAATAAAAATAAAAATAAAATAACAATAACAATAACAATAATAATAATAATAATAATAATAATAATAATAATAATAATAATATAATAATATAATTAATAATATAATTAATATAATATATAATAATAATAATAATAATAATAAGAATAATATTGCAAATATTTAACAATTATTTTCATTATGGCGAGCTATTTAAGTACTTATTTTTAAACTTTTTAGTATTTAGTGATAGTAATTTATTTATTATATGATAAATTATTGTTATTAAAATATTATTTTCATTTCCAGGTGCTTGTCAATTGTTTGAAACAGCTTGAATGAGTTTGATCCTGCTTTAAATCGGTTTCCCTGCAGTTATATATAATTATATATATATATATATAATTATATTATATATATATATACTATTAGTATATATATATATATATTATATATATATATATATATATTATATATATATATTATATTATATATATATATATATATTATTATATATATATTATATATATATAAATTTATATATTATATATATATAATATATATATATAATTATATATATATATATATATATTATATATATATATATATATATATAATATATATTTATATATATATATATTATATATATATATATATATTTTTTATACCG
>JABUQX010013364.1:17500-19474 GCA_015478945.1 Trachelipus rathkii
ATATCATATATAGTATATATAGTATAATTTATACTATATAGTATATATACTATATATAGTATATATAAATATAATATACATATATATTATATAGTAATATACATAAGAGAATAGCTTATATATATATACTAACATATATATAGTAAGTATAGTATATATATATACTAATCATACTACAGCTTTAATAATTTATTATATTTTATTACATTATATATATAGTATATATTTACTTGATATATACTATATATATAGTATACATATAATATTATATATATAATATCACTATTATTCTATAGATATATATATAATATGATATATATATATATATATACTATAGTTATATATACATAAAATAGTAGTATATATAGTAGTATATATTATATATATATAATAAATATAGCTATATAATTTACTAGTTTAAGTATAATTAACTTATAATATATATATATGACTAATGTATATATATATATAATTATATATATACTACTATATAGTATATAGTATACTAAAATAATTTTAAAAATATTTTCGTAATTGAAACTGTAATTTAAAAAATTAATAAAATATCGAAAGATGTTAAGGTTTTGAAAATTATTTTCAAGGTTTGTATTTTGAAAAAAACTTTTATTTTAATTATTTTTCAAATTACGTAACGATATATATATACCCTACTATATATAATATTGTATATAATATTTATATATATATATATAATACTATTATATATATATTATAATATATATATATATATATATATATATACCTTATTAACTATATATATGCATTTATTCTTCCTAGTCCTTCAGCTCCCAGAAGTAGACTTTAGGTTTGTCAGGTCAACCAGCATTGAGGCTGGTTGTGAGTTATACTCGAGCGAAGGATTGTTTATGCCACTTGCCGGCTTGCTGAGGCCTTGTAGTGGCACACCGCTTTTCTTTTTAACCCGGGATTTGGGACCGGCAAATTTCGTTTATTAGCAAATACATGGCACCATGTTCTTAAGGAAATCTTCACTACTTGAAACAAGAATGCGCTATTAAATTTCATATTCTTTAAGATAAGAGAAAACTCGAAAAAGAAGTTCCCAGCTCCAATCCAATCCAATACAAAGATATATACTATATATAATATATACTATATACAATTTTTATCATATTACTATATACTTATATACATATATAAGTATAATATATTATAGTATATATACGTATATACCTATATATTTTTATATATTTTATATATATATATGGATTATTAATCCGACTGTCGTCTAAGATGGAAGCAATTAAAAGCAGCAGGGAAAAGAAATAAGAAGAACAACAGGACGGACTGAAAAGAAGACAGAAAATTCCAAGAGAGCTCCTGCAAAGATTCTAAATGGTTTTCAGTCTCAGAGAAGGATAAAGTATTTGCATGAATGTGGCTAGATTTTTACAGTTAGAAGCTGTTTAAAAAAATTTATACAAAATGAAGAAAATATTTTATAATTAAAAACTTTTCCACAGGACAACGTGTTTAAAAACTTAAAATTAAATTCCCAAAAATCTTTTATTCATCACAAAGATTAATATTTTAACCGCGAAAAGGAGCAACAAAATTTTAATTTCAGTTCTTTTTTACTAGTTATAAATAATAAAGAGGATACTTTATCAAAAATAGCTGAGGGATTAACAAAATTTCTATTAGTTTTGAAATCCTGTTTTATTAAAAAATTAATTTTGAATTGTAAACATATAAAAGATCTGCAACCAAAACTGCAAATCTGGATCGAACTATGACAACGATGGATATATCTCACAAGTACGCCGGATGCTAGAATAATAGGAAGCATTCTTCCCTTGGATGTTCCTTAGCAGGGCGGGGATCACCCCTTATGCCTATTGAATTCCTTTCCCATGGAATCGTCGTTAAACCACTAGCGAAAATTCATGCGACAGGTTGTATCGCAGGCGCTAGTAAACCATCTCCGTGGTC
>JABUQX010013365.1:0-53713 GCA_015478945.1 Trachelipus rathkii
CGGTCTAAAAAATTAACACTCAAAATTTTAGTGCCGGTTGAGTCGCACAAAGGATCGGTTCCCTCTTTCCATACTGCGACTGCCGTCCACCAATTTCTAGCGCCACGCACCCTTTTATATTAATTTTATACTTTTTACACAAAAAAGTAATTTTAAAGGGTTTAATTAAAATTTAGCCAGCACCGGTGCCAACTCCAACTCCGACTCGACTTCCAACTTCCGAACTCCAACGGCTAAAGGCTTTGCCCAAACGAATGTTTAAATCAACAATTAACACTTGTAAGTTACTGGAAAAAAATAAATAAATAAATAATAATAATAATAATAATAATAATAATAATAATAATAATAATAATAATAATAATAATAATAATAATAATACCAATTTACAATTTTATTAAATTATGAATGACAAAAAGTCGTACCATTTTGCAAATTTTACATGCAAACTTACTTTTAATTGCTTTTAAATTATAGTATAATAATAATAATAATTAATATAATAATAATAATAATAATTAATAATAATAATAATTAATAAAAATAATAATGGGAGAAAGATTTCCATATATAAACCAACATTATTCAAATTGTAATCGATGAAATCAAATATTTATACGAAATAAAATACTACTACTACTACCACTACTATTACTACTACTACTACTACTACTTTTCTATAATAAAATAAATTAATCTGCCCTGGGAAAACAGACCATCACACAAATGGAAAACAAATTTTCAAACTAAGTTAATTAAAAGGATATTCGAGTATTTTTAGATTAATATAAAAAAAAGGTATAACCCTTTTCCAAAAATTAATTAATCTGCTATTTCTAATCTCTCTCATCTCTCTCTCTCTCTCTCTCTCTCTCTCTCTCTCTCTCTCTCTGCTCTCTCTCTCTCTATATATATATATATAGTATATAATATATATATATATATATATATATATATATATATATATTATATATATATATATATAAAATATATATATATAGATATATATACGGTATTAAATTTATTTAAAAAAAAAATTTTTTTATTATTTTATTTTTTATGTAGTATATTAAATATAATATATATATAATATATATATATATATAATTATATATATATATATATAACTAATATATATATTTATATATAAGTTATATTATATTTTATATATATAATAATAAAAAATTTATAAATATATTATATAACTATAGAGAGAGATGAAAATCGCTTGCAATCAAAATTGGGGTAAAAACAAGTAAAGCCGCAAGGAGCAAATAAAATAGGGCCGAGTCGATCTTATAAAGGGACAAAGGTTGAAATTCTATTAAGGATTTATACCAGTATATAACTTGGACGAATGTTAATTTTTCTTTCCTTAGTTTTGAAGAAGTCTATCGTAAATCCGAACACAAACCTACCGGAACGAATTTTCCATTTTTAGTTACTCTGTACAGAGCAGTTGACTAACGTCGACTGGAAAAAGAAGGACGAAGAAATAAGGATGTCCTGCTCACACCTCACCTTTCAAATGAGTCTGACGATAATCCCCGTCAACGAGGGACTTCACACAACACAACAGTTTCTATTTCAATGAGAGAGAGAAAGAGATAGGAAACCTTGCCCCTACCAAAATCTCTTCAATGCGGATAAGCCGAAAGCACTTCAAAGGCCGCAAAGAAAAGCTACATTCCTTTTACCACAGCTACATTTCTTTTCTTTTTTTTTTCACTTTTAAATCTTTTGTAGCAAACCTTAGATTCTTGCTTTCTTTACATAGGCTAAGATCAGATATCAAGGCTCAACCCCACCATCAGGAATAAGAAAGCGTGAGAGGAAACATAATTCGAGTACGGTACTTACATAAATGAAAAAAAAGCAAACAAAACAAAACTTACACTTACCATTAAAATCAGAGAAATCTAGCAACCCAATTCTCCTGGAAAGCCTAGGCAAATCGAAACATGACAAAATTCATGGCGTAGCAATTTTTAACCATTATTATTATTAGCATTATCGTTTCTTTTTTATTCTTTTTTTTTTTACGGGAGAAGATTTTCATATAAAATAACCTTTTATAATGCCAAAGAATCAATGCTAAATATTAAGGAAAATGTATTTCTTCACATAAAAATGAAAACAAGTAAACGATTGACAAAAAGACGCTAGATAGGCCTAAAAGGTCTTGGCCGGGATTACATCCAACATTTTGTTTTCAATTTTCATATATATATATATATTATTCATATACCCTATATATATATATACTATATATATATATATTATATATTAATATATATAATCCTATATAATATATATATATATATATATAATATATAATATATGATATAGTATATATAAATATATACTATATATATATAATATATATAATACTATATACTATAATATATTATATATATATCAATTCCATAAAAGGGCCAAACAGCTACGGGAGGAAAAGGAATACATTGCCGGAATCCTGGCAAAATTTTTTGTGTTTACCGAGCTGGAAACTGTAAAAAAAAAAAAAAAAAAAAAAAATCCTAAAAAAAAAATCATTATCTCGAAAACTACAAAAGCTACAGCGAAATTGAAATACATTTTTGGAATCCTTCTAAAATTAATATTAGAGAAAAATGTAAAAAAAAAAAAAAAAAAAAAAAAAAAAAGACAAAAGTATGAGTACATAAAAATTGGCGTTACTATTTTTTTGGGGAGGGTGCTGGGACATAGTATCTATATATAGGTATTTGTAAGGTTATTACACGGCAATATTATAGGAGGCGGCTACGACGGGCCAAACGGGGGTGGAACACGAGGGGGGGGGAGCGTTTTTTTTTCCATACCCCGTACGGGGAGGGGCGGCGGAGGAACCTCCCCGCGACACCCAAAGTGACCAAGACACCCGCGCGTTCCGGAGACCCTCCCCGGAGCCGGGGAATAATTAGTCCTACTCCGTAGTTCCCCGGACGGTAGGGGCCGAGAGACCCCGAACGCCTGCCCATTTCCGGTTCGGTATACCCATTGGTCGCTTATTTCTTTAGTTAAAAAAAAGCAAAATTTGTAATAGAAAGTCTAACATTTATTTTTTAACGGAGAAACCAATAAAAAGGTCCCACTAAATAGGCCCTCATAATCATAATTCACTATAATTATTAATCACATAATTTTCTTTTTATTTTTTTACATTTTTTTTTTTACATTTTGCCTATTCCAAAATTTTACGAAATACTATTCCAAATAAATATGTATCTTTCTTTTTTAAAAGTAGCGACTTTGTAGTTTATTGAGATATATATATATATATAATATAGTATATATATATATTATATATATATATAATATATATATTATATATATATATATATAATATATGTATATATATATATATTATAGTAGTAGTATATAGTATAGTATATATTTATTTTTATTTGATTTTTTTTATTTATTACATTTACCGCCACTACTTTAAAATTTGGGGTGAACCAGCATTCCAGCAAGTGTATATCACCACTTTTCCTCGGTGATAGCTGTTTGTGTTGTAGTTTTTTGAGATATGGATTTGGCTCTTCTCTAGAGGCTGACCCTATATATATTATATAATATATATATATATAATAATCATATATATATATATTATAATATATATATATATGATATAATATATTATATATATAATATATTATATAGTATATATCCGTGTGGTGCGGCTTCCCGTCATAGTAAATGATCTGCGTGTTGAGCTATGTAAAAGAGATGTGCGCGCGTCCGGTCTACGTTCGGTGAAAATATTGATATACCGGTATATATATATATATATAGAGATAATATAGTTATATAATATACTATATATATATACCTATATATAGTTATATAATATTACTAATATATAATATATATAATATATTAATATAATATATTAGTTAATAGTATATCTTATATATATATATATAACGGTACTAAATATATATATATGTTATATTATATTAGATATATATAATATATATATATATATAGATATATATATATAATTAATATAATAGATATAAGTATATATATATACATATATATAGTATCAGAAATACTATATATATGGGTGTTCACCCCATCACGGGCAGAGGTCCTTTTTCAAGAAGGGAACAGTAAAATAGGCAATAAGGGAAACTTCACAAAATGTCCAAACCTAACTTCAAAAATTTCTATAGGTGGGCGCAGACATGGTTTAAGAGAAAAGAAAGATTGAAGTTTGTAACAGAAGATAGAAAGCTTCTATAACGCTAGGAGTTTGTTTAATAGAACAAGAGAGTGGCCGGAAGAAAGGAGGCACCACACAACGAGCGAATCTGGGGCTTTCTATCCTCACGAAAAATTCATGAGAGAGCACGGCAACCCCTTTGCTTGTCCTACGAGGCTCTTTTGAGAGGGAGATGTAAAGAATGTATTTTGTTTCTAAAAGATTAAATTTCCATCGAAGGTTGCTGAGACCCACCGAGAGAATCCCATCACTCCACATTTTCGCCAAGAACAATAAGATAGGGAAGCCGTAGACGTGGAGGCAATTTCTAGATGCAAAAGAGGATTGGAGGCAGCGTGTCTGGGTTTTTTGTGAAATAAGTGGGTGGAGAATGGAGAAGTCGAGGTCATCGGCGAAAGAATGAACAGAGTTAGTAAGAAGTGCAGCTGAGGAGATATTGTTGATGATAAGTAAGAAAATAAAATTTGGAGACTAGAATACAGAAACCTTGAGGCAACACCATTTAACTGAAATTGTAACAAAGAAAGGAGGATGAAGGGGTCGCTGCCATCAAAAACTTAGTTGCCTTGATATCTGAAAACGATCAGAAGAAACCTGACAAGATTAAGCAAAGAGAAAGAGGAAACCCAAGGAAGGGGGGAACTTTGAGAGCAGTGATGAGGTGGCCATTCTCCGGTCGAAAAGCCATTGCAAAATATGAAAGCACCACTTACACACGACTCCCCAATAAGTCAACTTAAGGACAGGAAGACCATAAGTCGGTGAGACAGGAAAGTATGTCACCAGTAGTTGACCTCGAGGGTCGAAAGCCATACTGATGATATGAAGAAGGGGAAATGAGACGGCGACTCCAGATGATCCGGGAAATGAGAGTTAAGGAGAAGTTCAGTGAGTGTTTTTTTTAAAGATTTAGACACGAATACAAGTAGAAAGAGCTATAGGGTCGATAGTTTTAAAGGATGCAGACGGTTACCCTTTTCGGGATCGGCTCTGAACATATGAGCACATTTTCCAGGCATTGATTGAAAAGCTATAATTATTTAAGGCATTAGAGGAGTATAGCTTCTGAACAAGCGACAGGAAATCCAGCCCCTCATAAGCACACTTCCCTCAAAGCACGGCGGAGCCAGAGGAATGCCATCCGGACGCACAGCATTAAGGGTTTGTGTGAGGTTGTCTGTGTTACTGGACCTGTTGATATCTCAGTTTACCTGATCCGATCATGCTGTAATCACAGGTATTAGACACATGGAACATCTATGAGAGGAAAGAGTAGTACGAGGACGATGCCAGCATCGTCCAGGCGTTGAATTAGAATGTGAAAAAAAAAAAAAAAAAGGATGGCCGAAGAGATTGTTGCCTTTTCTTAAGAAGGAGCCGAGTTTGCTACAGTCCGTCAGGGCATTGCGAATATAATGTGATCTGAAAGCTGCTTTAGACTTTAAAGCGTTTACGCTTTTGAACAAGAAATTTTTCTCATAGAATTTGGGCTTAGCTCTGTAATTCATAATAATAAACGTCGCTATACGTCTGTCCAATTAATATATACTGCGAACGATTCCGAGCAGAATGAATATCTTTAGTAATTAGCATGATTGACGGAAAACGAGTTTTCCAATGCCCGAATAGAAGCGATGCTCTCTCTCTTGATGGCACGAGAAAAGCAGTACCACATCGAACCGATGGATTTTGCGGGAGGAAAAAGATTTAGTTGAGGGATGGAATGAGCGTTGCGTGCAAGCCCCATCGCACCGGTGATCAAAGCCAAATACGCTTTTTCATCAGTGACCGAAAGCGCCTCCGAGTAAAAAACAGGATTGCCTATCCAAGAATAGGTTGGGTCAAATAAAAGCGACTGCCACATCCCCCTTGCATTATGACACATTAAGGCCAAAAAAGCTATGTTTAGGGCGATTGGTGGAGCTGTTGGGGAGAATTTCGATTTTTAAGGAGACTGATATTGATGTCACAGAAGAGATTTTACTCTCCGCTCAGCGGAGATCAGTCGAACATTGGACACGCGCGGTTCGCTAGTATTACGCGTTAGCGTTAACAATAACCGGATGCTGCATAAGGGATAATTCTTATTCGCCACAAAAAAAAGAGGAATGTTAAGCCGCTAAGTTTTTAAAGCACCCGGTGTTCTCATCCCATAATAATCCAATATATATTATTATAATAGAGAGCTATGAGATTGTCGGGTCAAGAGTTATCCGATAGGAGGGCAATCTCATGCGTAACCTGGATGTATATTTGTATCGACAAGTGATGTAGTGTGTCAAAGAGCCATAAGTCAAAAATTGGTTAGTTCGGATCTCCCTGCGTATGTGTAGACTTCCAATTAAGTTAACTAGTTCTAGATCGTGTCTGAGAAGGATGTAAGTTTCAAAAATATGTAGTACGATAGTCAAAAAGGAGATGAAAATCAGTTATATTAGGGGATCAGTAGCAGAAACACAAGTAACACAAGATAATGACTCATCGTCTGAATGGCTTCTCTCTCGCGCTCTACCCTCACGCATCTAGGATGCGTCCGACCTCTTAAGCCTAGTTTGGGTCCGCCTTGAGAACACGTTCGAATTTAAGAGCACCTCAAAGGTGCTCGAGACGCGGTTCAAGCTACAAAAGAGAATGTCTGAATGCTTAATATAGGCATTCATTATTCCACCAGTACGCCCGAATTTTAAAACAAGTTTATCTTGCGAAAGAATCCTTGGCTAGCTGCCCGGTCTCAGAACAGTATAAAGAAATGCTCAAGTTGAAGTTTAGAGACGGATAGATATTCCACCAGATATTCATGATTAGGCCCGCAGGTCATGGACGTTGGCAGTCTAGAGAACCCCGCCCGTAGCAAGGTATTTATATATATAGCTATATATAATATATATAGCTATACTGCTACTTAATATCATATATATATATCGTATATATATATTATATATATAGTATACATAGTATATAGTATTGTTATATATATATATATATATGATTATAAAATCACGTTATAAAAACTACGGAAACTATTAGTGCAGATTTGCAAATGCAAACCCAAATGACATTTTTGAAACGCGTAGACGTCATAAATATGAAATGTGCGAGAGCAATTCTTAAAGGCCAACTTTATAAAAGTCTGAATTTCCAATACGATCGTGAACCGGAAAGTCTTTGTATGTATGAGCCAGCACGTTAAATAGCACACTTAATAAACCGCAGTGTGATTCGGCCATCAGCATACAGGCCATTGAATACTTACGGCTCAAAACATTTCAGTCACCCACGTGACGTACTCCAATACGTGGTTGTCGAGAGTAGTTAAACTTCCTGAGTTAAGGTTCTCTCCTGAACTCTTCCCGAAATTTTTTTTTTAGGGGTAGGGTGAGGGGGCCTGTGTTATATACATCGCTGACATTAGCTGCCTTCTGATGTGCCAATTGCATTGGATTTGCCTTATAGGCACCGACTCTTCTTCCACCAAACTGTCAAATATGATGCTTAGGAAGATTAAATTAATTAATATTAAACCAAAATACGACAATTAAATGGGTCTCTGGATAAATGTCGCGAAAACAATGCTCTAGCCCGCTTCTAACATATCCTCCCTATTGCCCATAGACCCGATCTGTACTCTGATGCGCACTATAGGTCATAGGGTAGTATATATATGTTTACGCAAACCATCTATACATAAACTTCCGCGACTGGCTAAAGAGACCGAACCTGGGGTTAATACGGCGTCACGTTCAACCCAGATCTGAGGATATAGAAGTTGGGGAAGAGAGCAGCTTAATAGAGACTCTTAATTATTGTACGAGTTCGCCCTGCTCCTAGTCTGATTGACTGTTGCGGCAAGCTTTTTCCCCTCTGTGTTAGACATTTGGTGAACAGACAGTTCTAATATATTTTTCCGTCTCATTCTTCTTTTACTATTGCCGAATGTTAAAGCACAGATTCTCTCTCTCATCCTCTTCTCTCTTTCTCTTCCTTGCTCTCTCTCTTTTTCTCGGTCTTCTCTACGTCTCTTCTCATCTTCTTCTCTCGAGTTCTTCTCTCTTTCGTGTCCACTCTTTATTCCTAGTCAATAATCGTTTTACCTATAGCCCACCTCTCGTCGGGAAATCTCTTTCCTTTTCCAAACAATTCCTTAATCTAACTTTCTTGACAAACTCTCTCGTCTGCTCTTCCTTCACGCTTTCAAAATCTAAATATTCTCAACAAAATCTCAATCTCTCTCTATCTTCTCCCTACTCAATACTTTTCTCTGTCTTCATCTCTCTCTCCTCTCTCTTCGTCTCTCATTTGTATACTCAATCTCTCTCTCTTCTCTCAAGAGTATACGGTTGCCATTAAAACCACTCAAAGAGTCAGAGAGAAAATAAACCTGTGTGTATTTAGGCTGGCATCTATACTATTTGCAATCAAATTGATTTCATTCTAAAGGAACACATTGTCCATGGAAACGTGCTGCAATGCTGCGCGGAAATATTTCACAATAGCAATAAAAGCATCCACGACATTTAATGCTTCCCTCACTCGAATGCAAATCTACTAATTTTATGTCATGTAAATGACAAACAATACGAATATTCTGTAACAGACTTAATAGAAATTGGAGGTGACAACAATGTGAGTTAACCATCGTTAAAAAGTATTACTGAATCGGTACTAGACTAACTATAACGAGACAACAAACAACTACGTATTTTATTGACGATCTTACCTTAGAAAATAAAACATACGACTGACTACTACTGACTACTACTAATATAATAATAATAATAGATATTTAAATAATAATAATAACAATTATAAGAAAAGAAGTTTCTGGAGGTATTGTTACATTATAAATCAATGGCTGTTCAGCAAATTAAAAAGTACATAAAAAGCCACAGAACGATTTGCTTTATTAGTCTATTATATATTTAAGGTATATAATATGTATTAGGTTGGAAAATATCATTGTTAGATACATAAATACTACTACTATATTAGTACTAGGGTGTATTAGCCTAATACTACTAATATAGATTAAATTAAAAGGATACTATAAACATTTTGGAATAGTTAGGTTGTAATACTAGGTAGTATGCTGATAGATAGACAATAAATATATACTTATAAGTTACATATATATAACCCTATATATGAACCTATACTATAGTATCAATATAGATATATTATTGTCAGGTATAAATGTGTTAAAAGAGTCTTTCAAACTTTTTAAAAATATTTTCTTATTACTGAAGGCATTACGACAGTTCATTCAAATATCACAAGACAGCAGACTTATGTAAAGCTTAATTTTTTAACCAACCTTCTCCTATAGTCTTATGTGCTTTTTTTACCGTAAAACCCAGCCCACCCATCTCCATTCTTTTACTCACAAGACATTTATTAATGTTTTATCGAATAATCATGTGAATTACTAAATGGCATATTAAAATGACCTGCTACTTATAAGTCGTATTTACTGATCAGGAATTAAAGATGTATATTTTCCAATTTATTTTCTGGTCTGCCCATAATATTCGCGAAATATTGCTTGGATCATTAAATGGCCGGTTCAATGATATTTAAATTTTAATCGATGTGTTTCAAAGAATTTATAAACATTCTAAAAATATCATTAGAAATAATAATAATATAATGTAAATTAACAAACTTAGATTTCATCAGGTGATAGATCTATACTTCAAATTTGATTTGAAGGAAACATTCTAAAAAAAAAAATATAAAAAAAAAAAAAATAAATAAATAAAAAAAATAAAAAGAATTAAGTTATTATTATTATTAGTAACGATTGAATTCAGAAACAAATCATTAAAAGAATTTAAGGAAACACATATTGAGCGAATATTTTAAAGTTTTGAGACAAATAATTGATAAATATCATAAAGATTTCTTATTTGACTACTTTGAGTCTATGAGAGAATTTAGTGACAAGTATTGAGTCTATCATAGGAATGAGTAGCAATATTGAGTCTATCATCCAAGAGCAAGGGTAGCTCTGTCTCGCATATCTGAAACGTCACAGCGTAATAGAGGAACCAATACTTTTTAAACAATTAAAAGGCAAACTACTAAAAATTTTTATATTATGATGTGATACTCCTATTAATTTGAAATTTTTGGAAGACTTTCTTGATAGACGCAAAGCAAGAGATTGTTGATCAATTTAAGTGCCCATTCACTTCTTAATTAAAGTGCCTAGTCTACTAGTACTTAACAAGGGTGTCAAGCCGATTTTTTTATTATTATTTCTTAGATGTTCATTAAGAAAAAAAAAGTTTTTTAAAAAATGAAACATTAGCAAAGCCTCAAATTCAAACGTAAAGTCTTACAGTACGTTCATGACAGATTGTCTGGGCATGTATGACACTTCTCTCAAAATGTGACAAATTAATGAACGAATTTCTTTTCGCATGAACTGTAAAGAAAGTTTAGAAATATTAAAAATTCTCAAATTATAAAAAATTAAATACACAAAAAACAAACATAGTGACTCATTAATAATAAAAAAAAAACATAGACTCATTAATTAATAGTACGAATCGAAAGAAAAGAGCAGGTATACACCAGCTAACTGCAGAGAGAAACCTTAAATAACATTAAAAGTCAATGGTAAAGCTTATTAAAATAAAGCTAGAGAAAGCTGAACATTCTTGTCTTATTATAAGGATCAATTATATCATCAATTCAATCGTTTACGAAAATTTTAATGTGATAGCTACTAGTTCTAGAATGTCTCACGATTTTTTTATAAAAAAAATTCCTTCCTCCGATCTACGCCATAAACTTCCTAGTACGCACTAGGAAACGACACTTCGAAAACAATGTTTCCGTGGTGCTGTTAAACCGTTTTCGATAGGTTTGCGAAACGCTTTCCCCGTTTCCGAGAGACCTGCTGGTACAGGGAAACCGTTTGCAAGCAATAAACATTAATGTTTCCCCAAGAGTTTCCCAGGCACCATTTCGCGTCTGCACTACAAAACATTTGTTACAATTCAAAATTTTAATGAAATAATTAATAATTATTAGGTTAGATAAAAATAATAATAATAATAATAATAATAATAATAATTATAATAAATAATAATAATAATAAAATCATAATTAAATAATAATAATAATAATAATAATAAATATTCGCATTAAATTAAATAGCTTTGTAATAAAAATCCCATTAAGAATTATAAGGCATCATAAAGCACTTTAATTAAATAACTTTGTAAAACTAAATTAATTATACGATAAACACTTTAAATTAAAGTACAACCTATCTATCTGTCATGTTATTTTGATAAATATAAAATATATATATATACTATATATATATATATAGATATATATATATATATATATATTATAATATATATCCTTATATATATATAGTATATTACTATATATAAGTAGTAGTATGATTAGTAATCAGCACTGAAAGAGGATAGAGAGCGTGGCAGGCTTTGAGCAGGTAGTAGAGAGAATAGTATATTAAAGTAGCTGATATATATATATATATATATATATATATATATATTATGATATATAATAATATTATATATATATTATATTATCTATATACTTATATACTTATATATATTATATAATATAATATTATGATTACAAACGATCGCACTGTTAATAAATACTAGTGAAGATATGAGATGAAAATAGACCTCCAAAAGGATTTGCCTCACTCAGGGAGGCCATCTTTTCCTGTTTCCCCATTCTGATAATGGCAGACCAAACAAACACAGTTTTCGCGCTCGCGAAAACTTAAAAAGATGTTTCGAAGGGACTGCAGGGCGTTACTGGCGGCGCTGCAAACTGTTCAGGACACAACTCGGAAACGCTTTTGGCTAGTTATCAAAATAAAGAAGGGTGTTTCCCAAAAAAAATGTTTTTCTAGTTGGCTTAAACCTAAAAAACCTAGCTTTTTATGTACACACAGTATCATACTAATCATATATATATACTTTTAGACAGGGATGCGGATGCGGAGAAGAAGTTTTTAATTTCTGTTGCTTTCACAGCCCTCAACCATATTTAAAATTATCCTACGTCCAGATAATGGAAATGTGTCTGTGCGTTGCGACATCTGCTCTTGTTTATTCATGTTTAAAAAAGAGATTGTGTGCTGGACTCTTGGGTCTCTAGTTTGCCACCTCTATGTATAAATTTTTATTTTGGTATGTGATTATATATATTCCTATAGTATATATATAGTATGATATATATATATATTAGGTGTGTGTGTGAGTGTGTAATTGAGTGTGTGTGTGTGTTGTGTGTGGGTGGGTGTGGTTGAGGGTTATATATGATGGAGGGGGTATAGTTATATAGTAGGTGAGGGGTAGTGTGAGTGAGGTGAGGGTATATGGTTATCGATATAGTATATTAAAGTATAAATAGTATGGTAATATAATATCTTTGAAGTGGTAATATTGCTGTATATTATAATAGGTAGTAGGGGAGTGGTAATAGATAGGTTAAATAGCATAAATAATTATTAGTATAAGTATAAGATCTCTTGCGGGCGTAGGTATTATATATTATATGTGTAGTTAACCCTTGGCGTGTTCGTAGTTATTCAATTATAATAGGTAACATAAAGGTCACCAAGTATGAAATGAGGTAATAATATATAAAAATATTATATTTGTATCTTTCTCACTTGATTACTACCAACCCTAAGATATATATATATATAAGATATATTGTGAATATAGTAAATTAGTTCGAAAAAAAGTTTACTTAATAAATATAATAAAACTGGCTCGTTGTTACTAGAGTGAAGTTAATATATATTTTATCTATATTTATGTATTATTTATTTATATTATATTTATAATTACTTAATGTTAGATTATTATATTAGTTTATTATATATATTAAGTTATTATATATTTTATTTTATTAATTTATCAATAAATATATAACTATACTCAATAGTGTATACTGTACTACATATGTATTATATTATATAAAATATGAAATATTGTAATTAAATATTCCTAATAAATAATTATAATACCTATAGTAATGGTAGTAATATTCATCAATCATATAAAGTATATTTTAATAAATAAAAATCGTCTTTCCAAAACCATATTACTCTGAACTTCTTTGTTTTACCGACAATGCTTGAAAATTTCAATTTCCTCGAGAGACAATAATGATATGTGTTTTTTTATTTAACTATTTAGTTATTTAATGTTATTTGTATATTATATGATACATAGCAGATATAATTAAGTAGATGAATACGAAAAAATAATATCGTAATATTAATAAAATTAATAGAAATTATTTTAGAATATTAATTTAATTATAAAGTAAATAGGTAAATAAAATAAACATCATTTTTCATGCATGTGATATAAAGTGAAAAACGCAAGATCAATCGTACAATATAGGATACTTTGATAAAGAATTTATAGTAGTGATATCAGGTGAGTTTAAAAAATATATATATGTATAAAGTATGTGTGTGTGTGTTGTTTTGTGGTGGTAGGATGTTATTTCCTATTGATTATTTTCTTTTCATATATAGATTTCGTGGTATACATAATAAAACATATAACCTAAACTCTGAGCCGGCATTAAACCGCACCTAAGCCTTGATATGGGATCGACGATACAATATAACAATAACAACCTAACTATATGGCATCGACGATTGTGCGCAGTAAATTTTGATGCCTAACCTACATAGGATTCTACTCCTTTCCCTTGAAACGATTATTATACCATCGTTATCTGCTAAACAATGTTTCTCTTCCGTATTTCGGGTTATAGATTTATTTGCCTACAATACATAGAAAAATATTCCCAGAGACATTGCTGTTGATCCTGGGCAATCTGTGACCAAACGAACGTATTTACGGAAAAAAAGTACTGATATTGTTAATATAATGTTTTTTTTTTTTTTTTTTTTTTTGGTTGCCATCAAGATAATTTTTTGGTCATGTTCAGACCAAGAATGTTAATTTAAATTGTTAGTATTACTTATTAATAACAATATATGATAAAAAAAAAATAACAAAAACATTTATTACCTGCATCACATGAAATCTTTTAATATAGACGTATTATATGTATTAAATATATATAGATATATATATATAATATATATATTAATATATAATTATTAATATATTAAATTATATATAATTATATATATATATAATATATATATAAAATATTAATATCATTATTAATATATATGAGTATTAATTATATTATTAATATATTAAATTAATATTATATATTATATTAAATTATAATATCTGCATATAAATAATTAAATAAATTATAAATTATAATATAGTATTACAAATTATAAATATATAGTATATATATACTCCGGACATCCGTGCATCAGCAGATACCTGATTGTAACACTAGGCAGTTAATACTATTTATATTATTGATGTTATAAACTTTATAATTAGTATGCCGACACATCCGCTGCAGATAATCAATGAATGTCGTAGTAGTGCGACCGTAAGAGCTCGGCTAATATAAGTTCGAAATCGATACATAAATCTACATGATCCCGGAATATTTGTTTGTGCAGTCGTATTGCGGATTATGCGCGATGAAGAAATGCTTTTTCCGGGGTGCCCGGAGAAAATACCCTCGGCTGTTCTTCTCCTACATCTAAGCTATATTGAACCATCAATAAAAATATGCTAACAACCATATCACTTTGCTAGCTCTCTTAAAAATTTAACGAAGCAAAGAATGTTACTTCTCAAATAAAATCTCTATTTTAATTATTAATTTACTTTTCAAGTGAAGATGCTCACTTACTTTACGTATATATATTGTAATTAATATATAAAATAACTATATTATCATAAGTTATCCATAGAATAATCCCGTAGATTGTATTTCTGATTGCATCCCTAAGCAATACATATATATTACATTTATGTTACTAATTATAATGTATATAAATACTATATATGTTAAATAATTAATATTAATATACTTATATTTCTAAACATTAAGTATTAAATTCATAATAATAATAATATATATATATTGAGTTACCTAGGTACTAAGATCCTCTATTAAGTGCCATTGTGAAATAGTTGACATATATATATATTATAAGTATTTAATCGTTTTTAAGTTTATATTATTAAATATTATATATATATATATATTATATATATATTATATATATATTATTATATATAATATAGTGTATATATTAAATATAAAAATATATATATATATTATAATATTTATATGATACCACATAGTGTTAATAATAATAAATAATATAAATTAGTGTAATAAATATTATAATATTATAATTAATATAATATATATAGCCATTCAAAAATAAAAATTGAATATCCTCATTATATATTATTGTAATTATATTATTTATATAATAATAGTTAAGTATATAATTAAGTATAATTAAATATAAACTTTTAACATATATAAGAGTGGTTATATATATTGTATAGCCTATACTAAATCTATTTAAAAATGGCAATATTTCTCAAAATAGAAATAATAACGTGTAAAATATTATATATATATTATAGAACCCATAAATTTTAATTAGTCCTAATATTATATATTAAAAATAAGTTGGAGAGCATGCGTAGACACTGTGCTGTTTTCGTCTACGGATTACACGCTTTAAGTACCCATTCCCTCAGTTGTTAACTCACTCACGGAGGACATGAACTCCTTGGTAATATAAGTTAGCTTATATTAAGCCGACGCTAAATATTGGACCGCAGTAGAAGATAAGGCAGATGATATACGAGTGAGAAAAGGCGTGGAAAAATAGGGGATGTTTATGAGACTCGCAAGCTCATAATAATGATAAACTGTGAATAATAGTATTGAATAAAATACTACCCTAATAATAACTTAGTGTTAAGAAATTATTACTATTATTGAAGATTTTATTTACTTTAACAATAAATTTAAGCACACATTATAGCTCGCACGCTAACTGAGCCGCACAATACACGATAGTATATACACTCACACACTAAATTAATATATATTATATATATATTAATTAAATATATATATAATATCTATTATATATATATATATATATATATATATATCTATTAATATATAATATGTATATATATATTATATATATATATAATATATTATATCTATATATATTGATAATTATATTATATTATATATATTAAGTATTAATAGCTCAATATAATATTATATTATTTTATACTATATAAGTTTAAAGCGGAATTTTTATTTTTTTTTATTTAATTGTTGTTTAATAAAAAAAAAAAAATATACTTAATTTTTTTTGCGTTTTTAATTACTTTTTTACTTACAACTTTTTTATTTTAAGTTTTTTTTTTTATTAGTACAGTTTTTTTTACACATATATATATATAATTTATATATAATATGTATTATATACTAATATATCATATATTATTATATATATATATATATATATGTATATATACTATATTATATTATTATAGTAAATATATAGTGTTATATATATATCACGTATAATTTATAAATAACAATCTTTAAATTCATTAATATTAGTTATTATATATAATATACAGTACTATTTATTATATAATAATCTATATAGATATGAATAGTGCATTAGATAGTATATAAGGTATTCTGGTAAATATCTAATATATATAAAAATTTATAAGCATATGTCAAGTAATATATTAATGCTATTTAATATATAAATATTTTAATATATATTAGTATCTATTAAATGATAGCTATATATATATAATATTATACTATATCTTAATTCTATTATTTTAAATTATATATATTATATTATAATATAGATTTATATATATAATTAATTATATAATATATATATATTAATAGAACACGTATTTATCTTAATTATTATAATATATAATTATAGATCTTATAATAATATTAATTAGTTATAAGTTAATAACAACTATCCCTATAAATAGATTTTATTATAGCAATATATATATATAGACTATATTTATAATAGAAGGACGCTAATGCGTTGATATAGCGCAATTAAATAGTATTGATCCTATATATGATATTATATTACTAATTATTTATTAGGTATATATATATATACTGGTATAAATTGTTATATTTTGTTATTTAAGGTAGTATACTATATATAGTATATAATCTATAATAAAGTATAACCTCGAGTTCGTCCGCCTATACTCATGTTCAGGTGTACAGGGGTGATATCTGCATCGGCTTACAGGTTTCTAGCAATACGGTATAATAGTATAGTAGAATACTAATAATCACCCCTATCTGGGCTGGTCTCCCGGCCCCGTCCTTTTGCGTTTTTGTAGGTATATATTATTATATATATATTGTCAAAGGGTATATATATAATATATATAGGATATACCACTACTCATTACTATATATTATCCACTCACCCTGCGGGTATACATCATCCTTTGAGGAGGCTTACGTGACTGGTTTTTCTTCACACGTAATTCCATTGGTGCTGTGACAGAATTTCCGCAGCAGTATGCCTCTATTTATATAAAAGTTTGATTAACTTGTGTCAGAGAAAATGTTTTACACTACATTTAAAGATATATTATTTAGTTTAGTGAGTAGTATATACTATATATATCACTAGTAGCTATATATTTATCGTGCTAGGACACACTAACACTAAAAAGAAGTAATATTTTGAAAGATCTGAATTAGAATATGATTTACAATCGATATTTGGTTTCAGAGTGCGATCTCCTAGAGGACTTAAAAAAATAATTACAAATATAATTAAGATTCTTTCTCTCCTTCCATACATTGAAGATTAATCTTATCCTCGTTTCCCATCATAAGAGAGATAACCGTTTAATAGTTTAAATAGTGAAATAACAACAAATGAAATTGGTATGAGCAACCAGTTTCACATTTCCCTCTCTTACAGCTCTAAAGTTATCTACCTTGGATTTTTCCCCATCCTTAATTCCGTTGTGGGATATACCCGTGTAACTGATCACATGTGAATTAGAAATAGTCTAAACACTAACTCATTAACTTCACACAAAAGATTTACACATTCTCCGGAAGACCTTTCATAACAATATGATTGCAAACACCTTTAATGGAGAGCTTCCCTCAACAAAAGTAATAATACCTTTTCAGTATGTATAAGGCTATCGAGTATACTCTTATAGAGGCATATATAATACACAATTCATAGTTCAAAATGGAAGGTTAGAAAGAGGTGAAAATTAAAATATTTTTAGATTAAACTCTTGTAAAAGCTTTTAATATTAAATATGAAGAGGCTGAAAATGACCTCATTAACAATAAGATGAATTATTTCAGTTTCAACTTTCAACATTAACCAAAGTTTTGTTCTTAATTTACCCAAACACTGCACAAATAAGTTTACTGATCCAAGAAATTAGTAAAAAGTGGGGCAATATATCGCAAAATATAATAAGCGCCAATAATGTTATTTATTCCTCAGACAGAGTACATTCGCGCTAGTTTCTTCAAAGATGTCTTTGGGTACTTAAAATTCTAAAAAAATTCTAAATTCAGAATTCTAAAAACAAAAAAAATGGAATCTATCAGTAATTAGATCTATAGCACGTTTACTATGAGTTACCTGTTTCTCAAAAATTTAAGAGAATTCATATGCGAACCTACTCACTAATACCTGCTACTTAGTTGCGGTGAGTGGACTGATTAAAAAACAAACACACGAATGCCGATATTAAAAAAACAACAAATATCACAGAAAATAAAGCATTTTTTATCAATCTTTTATAAAATCAACTTTACTATTACCTACGAAGCAGATTGATTTTTTTTTTTTAATCTATTTAATTGCCACAGTAGCGCAACAACCAACTACTATTCTTTCTCCTAATAAATCTGTTAAACCTGACTCTAAGACATTTTCAAATCTCTTTAAAAAACCGAAGCAAGAAAAAGAAAGACATCAGAAAAACGCAACAAGTAAATATACTGAAATAGGACCAATCGTATCTCTCCTGCAAAAGAAAAAAATGATCTTCCTGCATCTTCTTCTTTTCTTGCTGCCAAGACGCAGAAAAGGTACCGAAGGCGATTTTTCTAAAGGAAGGAAGGATAGCGAGAGCGCCAGTCAACAGTAATAAACTGTCAATTTCTGAAAGCAAAAATTAAAATAACGGATCGAGCCATGGCATGGAAAAACGGAAGAAGGAAAAAAAGAAGAAAAGCCAAAAAATTCAAAATGGAATTAAAAATAAAACCAAAAGTTCGCCCACTGACACGCTTAGAATCTCTCTCTCTCTCTCCTTCCTTCTTCTCTCTCTCTCTCTCTCTCTCCTCTCTCTCTCTCTCTCCCTTCTCAAGAACGGATTTTTCCCGATAAATTAAGAAATCCTCTGAAAATGGTATTCACATTAATGTATAGCCTAAAAACCAAATAGGAGATAAAGCGCCGTATAGACTTTTTCTGGTTTTTTGAATTTTCTTCTTTTCATATATTTAATGCCTTCACTAAAATCTTTCCCGTCCGATTCTCAAAAACTATTACGGTCATCCAAGACCGATCTTCTGGCCTGCTCCACTTCATACTTTTTTATAATAAGAGGAGAGAGCGAAGCATGAGATGAGAGAGAGAGACGAGAGAGATGGAGAGAGAGAGGAGAGAGAGAGAGCAGAGAGAAGAGAGAGCAGAGAGAGAGAGAGAGAGAGAGAGCAGAGAGAGTATGTAGCATGCTGTGCGTGTGTAATCCGTAGCTCTATGTAAGTAAGGTCACTATAAACAGAGAACCTTCCTTTACCTTTTGTTTACATTTTGTCGTTAGTCTTTACCGAGACAATTTGCTTTTTGTTATCTCCATTGTTGGAATTCGAGTTTATAAATAAAGTTCACAAGAAGTTGTAAAAACATCAGTCTCTCTCTCTCTCTCTCTCTCTCCCTCTTCTCTCTCTCTTCTCTCTCTCTCTCTTCTCTCTCTCTCTCTCTCTCTCTCTTACACATACACACACACACAATCCCCCATCTCATTCATCATGTATCAAGTATCTCACAATGAATGTCAAAAGAAAGTCTCCAAAGTAAAGATGTCAATTATACTATAATATATATATGTATATATTATATATATATATATATATTAAATAAATATATATATATATATATATATATATATAGTATATATATATATATATATATATATATATATATATATATATATATACTAAAATTATTATTATTATTATTATTATTATTATTATTATTATTATTAAATAACTGTACTTTTTCGGCCTAATTTCGAAACCGTAATGACATTTAATCCTAATCCTATTAATGGAATTCAATTATGTAGGCCTATTATGTAGGCTCTATGCCTACCGCAACTGTTATCTCAAACGTTTATATCGCATACACAAAAAACCTACGACTACATCTAACACACACACAAAAAAAGTTCAACTAAAGTATACTTACCGTACTTTAATGATGAAACAAAACAAAATCAGTGCGTTAAAAAATAATAGAGTGTGGGGTCTGGGGGGGGGGATTATATAGTTGTTTCTTTAGGCCTAATCACCGAAATAAAAACCTGTTACCCTACATGTCAAATAATCAAATCTTGCTTTAGGAACCGATTGACTTCTGCCCTTGTTTTTAGTTCGGTAAACCTGTCGCAGTAGTTCGCGAGTTATCTTTTAACGACTGTTAAAAACATGAACACATTTTTTTTTCTCCTTTTCTTTTTTGTGGAGGAACACCCGCCGATAATTCCTGTGGCGATGATGGCAAGACCTTCAGTTCAGCCCTTCTCCTCCTCTAATGCCAGGCTCGATTTTCAGTCCTTTATCGGTCTTATCAGATATTACTATTTTTTTTATTTGTTTTCGTCTTGTTGGGATAAATGACGACTAGCGACCGATAGATACCGCGATACCAACGACGGAAACTAACCAACCAACCAACGAACATACTCAAAAAACCCATACGCACAAACACAAAGAGGCACGCACAACCGCTATTATGTACACAAACAATTTAAAATGAAGAAAAAAAAATTTGTAAAAAGCACGTCGGGGAGAGGAAGTAAAAAATTCTTTCAGCAAAAGAAATATTTCCAAATATGAGAGAACATTCGTTATTCAATTGTACACTAACAAGAACAGTATCAAAATTGCTTACAGAACAATACGGTTCACTAAATTGATATATATATATATAATATATATAATAATATTATATATATATATATATATATATATATATATATATATATATATATATATATATATATATATATATATATATATTATATATATATATATATATAAATATAATATATATTTTTATATATACTCTATATATATATATATATATTATATTATATATATTTTTTTTACTTTCTCACCCCCTGGCCACACCTCGCTAAGATACCCCGCCGCCGCAATCGGCCTCCACCAAAAATCGCTTAGATTTGTGATGTCCCAGATTGCTCTGGGACGATGATTAGTTGGACACTCTAGGAAGAAGTGAGACACATTCTCCGGGTCTGGTTGCATTTTGTGCAGATATTTGACATTGTCTGGTTTAGTTTAAACCTGTATTTGTAATATTGCAAGTTTGGGTGGTGGACACTTCTTAGTTTGGCCAAAGATGATTGGACTGTTAGAGAAAGAGAGTTGAATTCAGATGCAATTTCTGGTGGATGTTCATTTAGTATATTGTTTGGTTGTCGGTTTCTTAAATAATTTTCAGTTATGTGTGTGTGTGTATTTATTTTGTATAAGAGATGTTGCCCTGTGGGGGCCGGATGTTGTTTAGGATTTGTTTATATAATAAGGCTGAAGAAGATGGAGGTTGTTTTAACCTGTGGTTAGTAGGGTTGGAAAGTGCAGTGTGACATTCGCATTGAGGTGTTTGTGTTTTATCATTTCTAAATGTTTATCTATGGGTAATATTTTTGTTTCTTCATGTAAGTGTTGTTGTGGAGTTGTAGTTGTGCAACCTGTTATAATTCTGAGTGCCTTGTTTTGGGTGGTTTGAAGTTTTCTCATGTTTCCCTTGGTTAATAATGGGTGCCACATAGGTGACGCGTAATTTAGTGTTGGACGGATGTATTGTTTGTAGATGGTGATGGATATTTGTTTATTGTTATTAATGTCCGTGCTAGCTATGGTTCTTAGTATGTTTAGTTTCCTATTTGCTGATGTTGTTATGTTTTCAATGTGTTTTGTGAAGGTTAGGTGTGTGTCCAGTGTTACTCCAAGAATTTTGGGTGTTTTGTTAGTGGGATAGCTATGTTATTTATGAAGATTTTTTGGGTTGGTAGTACCAAGTTGGCAGTTTGTTGTAATTAATGTGATAAATGATTTATTAGGTGATGCAGTCTGCAGACATTCTGTTGCCAGTTAGCCAAGTTTGAATTTGGTTAATGAATTGACAGTATTGTTGGGTCAGAAGAAATTCTGTGTTTAGGTTCTGTTGTGTGGTGGCTATGGTGATGTCATCTGCGTAGGTTGTTATATTTGTGTGGTGTTTGTGGTTTTGGTAGGTCGGCTGTGAATAAGTTGAATAAGGTAGGGAATAGGATTGCTCCTTGAGGTACGACGTTTTTGATATTTACTGTACGTGATTTCTTGTTGTTGAACTGTATTTGGGCTGTTCTCCCTGATAGGAAGTTAGGTAACCATTTCTTTAAATTAGTGGGGATATTTAATTCTATTATTTTGTGAATTATATTGTGTCTCGGGACTGCTATAAGTAGTCTTTTGTGTAAGGGTCTGAGATTTAAACTATTTATTACTGGTTGAACGTTGTTTGTGAGAGCAGTTGTGGTTGAGTGGTTTTGCTGGAAGCCGTGTTGAAACGTTTGTTTGGATGTGTGGTGGCATTTTGTTTAGTATGAGCTTTTCTAAGAGTTTACACAGTATGGATAGTAGAGAGATTGGGCGATAGGAGGAGGAGTGGTTTGAGGGGTCTTTTCCTGATTTTAGTTTTGGTATAATAATGGCTCTTCTCCAGATGTAGAGAATGAAATTGAGCCTAATGGAACAGTTGTAAATGTGTGTTAAATGGGTTAATGCGGTATTACCTAAATATTTAAGATATATATATATATCATATATATATATATATATATATATATATATATATATATATATATATATATATATATTAATTATATATATATATATATTGTGGAAACAAAGGCGTATCCACCAAATGTAAGTTTTTAACATTGTGTGAAGAATAAGAAAAGACCTTTTCGGCTAACATTGACAGTTGATATATGGGGTCATTAGAAAGAAAGTCAACCAGGATAATTGATTAAAACCAGATGGCCTGAAGACAGAGGTCATCCTGGGAAAAATTTAAAGAAAGGCGGGCCGATTCCCACGCCTATATAAAGGAACCTAATTGGATTAGAGGCCTTTTGTTTCAACCTAATTGGTTCACAGAATTTCCTCTCTTCTATGCCGTAGGCCAGTCTATAGAGTGGGCGTGGCTTAATCCTGAGCGCGGATTGGCCACTTCAAATCTGAAAGCGGTTCCCGCCTTTTATTGGGTGAATGGGTACGAGGGGAGGAGCTTAAACTTGCCCAAATTTTATCGAAAAAGTAAGGTTTTTCAGTCTTTTACGAGAGCTTGGAAAGGGAGGACGTTGAATTTTTCTCCTCTTAAGTTGAAGTTTAGTCCGCTTTTGTGTTGAAGTTTGTATTCGTGAACGCGAACTTGCTTTGAAAATGCGTTTTGTGTTTATAATTAGATGTTAATTTTGGTTCGATAAACGTGTGTTCATAGTTGGTTTTTGTTGTATTTTTTGTGTAAAATATGTTAAACAAGATCCCCTTTTTTTTTGTGTGTGTTTAGTGTCTAATTCTTTGGATTTTTGTTCGAAGATGAAAATGAAGTTTTGTTTTTAACATATTAGTTTATTTTTGTATTGTTTGTGTAAATAGGTTAAACAAAACTCTTTTTTGTGTTTGACGTCTAATCTTTGGATTTTGTGCGATGATGAAATGAAGTTTTGTTTTTAGCAAATTAGTTAGATTTTGGGTTCCCGAATCTGTGATCCTATTTGGATTTTGTGGTATTGTTTTTTTGTGTAAATATGTCGAAAACCTTTTTTTGTTGTTGTGTTTTGTGCCTATTTTGGACTTTGTGTTATTTTTAGATAAAAAAGAAAAGGGTGATCTTGAATAGATTCTTCTGTGACTATGTATAGTGAAGTGACCTTTGTAACACTTGGTGGAAGTCGTTTTAGTTTATGAAGACCCCTCCCTTTTTGTTGTTGTCGTTTCTATTAATTTTGTGCAGGTATTCGCGTTTTAAAGGGTGGCTTTAGGTTGAAAGCTACCGTGGTTGTGGGACTCTTATTTTTTGTGGGTCTTGATTGTATATTTTATGCGAATATTAGCTAAGGAAGGAAATGAACTTTCATTTATCCTGTTAATACGATAAATCACTCACTCGTAACCCTTCCACTTTACGTCGTTGTCGTTGGGTGGAAGCTGGTAGGTTTAATTCCGACTCTCCCTTCTTGAGCTGGTCTGATGTAGCATAGAAAATTGATAATGTAAGTACAATTTTTTGTTGTTTTACTGTTACACGGGCCATTATTGAAAACCGAGCGGATATTTTACCTGACCACCGTCCATCTACGGATGAGGAAGAGTTGATTTGAAAGGGGGATTTATCGATCTTGTGGGTTTTAGTACCTTAATCGTTGGGGGTTCATTTCTATATGTAAATAATGTTGCGCGCTTTGTATAAAGGCTTATGAGTGTGATTGGGACGTGTGAATGAACATGACTCAGCTCTAAGCACGCTGGTGCATCAGGGAGTCTTGTTTGAAATACTCAACTAAGGTTAATTACACAACACTCTCACGCTTTCAAACACAGTAGAGCTATGATTAGTGATTAAACCCTAGTTTGTTTAACCATTCACACCTACTAACCACCTTTTTTCACTATTTTCAACACTGTCATTTCGCACTTTTGCATGTCAACTTCCACTTACTTCTCCTCTTAAAAGGGCTCCGCGACAGCGGGTCCAGAGCCCCTCCCCCCACGCACGTAGGGACCGCTGCTCTGGGGCAAGGTGGAACTTCTGTCCCTCCCGGGGGACATCTGTCTAACCCTTCTCTTGCTAGAGGAGTGCCAGTGGTGTCAATTGATGTATGATTCAGTGTCTGTGTAAATAGTTTTCTTTATTGGCTAATTCCTCACTCTCCCATTCTGGATAGTTAGACGGAGAGAGGGATTGGGAAGTGTAGGAGGAGCGATAGGACACCTGAGCTATCGAATGGTGTGATTCCTAGAGGCGCTTTTTCTCCCCTACAACAATTGGTCCTTCGAACCGGATCGGTGACCACAACGTCCAAAAGTAGCGTTAATATCAAATTTGGTATCGAAACATTTAGGAGCGTTGCTTGTCATCACACATTTACTTAATAGCATGCATTATATATTCTATATTTTTTCTAGTTGCATTTCGTATTTCTTCTTGAAAATTACTATGCATATGATTCTTTGAATTGCATGAAGTGCTTTATTCTATATTTTCTGTTTGCAATTTTTGTTCACTTTTAGAAAATCGCAACCAGTAATAGGATTATTTGAATAGCATAATATGTTATATTCTATATTTTCTGTTTGCAATTTTTGTTCACCTTTAGAAAATCGCAACCAGTAATATGATCCTTTGAATGGCATGAAGTGCTTTATTCTATATTTTCTGTTTGCAATTTTTGTTCACTTTTAGAAAATCGCAACCAGTAATAGGAATAGGATTATTTGAAAAGCATGAAGTGTTATATTCTATATTTTCTGTTTGCAATTTTTGTTCACTTTTAGAAAATCGCAACCAGTAATAGGATTATTTGAATAGCATGAAATGTTATATTCTATATTTTTTGTTTGCAAATTTTTGTTCACTTTAGAAAATCGCAAGCTGTACTTTGATTTTTTGAATAGTAGGAGGTGTGGGTTTGTTTTCTTCTTTTGCATTAGCATGGATTTAATTTATATTCCTTATTAGTGCAACCTACATTTCTTGTTTTAGTGTTTTATATTTGTTTATTTTTTACGTTTTTTGTTTTTTATTTTTCATTATTTTTGGGGTTATTGTATCGTAACGTGCGTGGAATTTCGAGTCTGTACTGTTGTAGCGTCCCGCGGTGTGTACAAGACTAGAGTACGTTGAGATAGTGTATACAATTTTGCCCTCATTTTAAGTTTTCTATTTTATTTTATCCTTTTTTTTTGCGTCGTTTTGAGTCTTTTATTCTGTTGTATATAATTTTTACGTTTATTCTTGCGCGAACCTTCGTTAGCATTTGCTCCAAGTTCTCTCTCATCGAAAGAAGGCTGGTAGGATAGAGATAAAGGACCTGGGAAAGAGCCTCCCTCTCTTTGAGAGAAAACCAATTAAGCTTGTATTAGCTGACAAATATTTTGTCCCATCGTTTCTGTAAATACGCGCGAGGTTAACGTCAGACTCCTTCACCATGGCTTCCAATCGAGATGATGGAGAACAATCGGGGCAGGCTACGCCACCCCAGACGAGAGAGACCGGGAGTCGCAAACAGGGTTTGAGGAACAAAGGAGAGACATCGGAACCCCTCGACGAAAGGGTTCATGACCCCGATTACAGGCCTGGTCGCCAGCCTACTCAACGGCCGCCTAACCAGCAGACGGGGGGCTCCTCTACCAAACCCAAGAAGTTAATAATCGCCGAACGCAACAGGCAAGCTGAGCGATTTTGCGCTAGTAGTGCCATGTCCGAACTGGAGGAGTTGACGGCCGAGTCTGAACCGTCGACTGCGAGGATCATGACGTTGGTTCAGGATTTAGAAGCCCTTACCTTGAAACTAGAGGAAAGCAGCAGAATCATTCAGGACTCTCTGGGACAAGAAGAGTTCCTGCAAGACTATCGGGATTGTCATCAGCTGAATAACACTATCCGCACGCACATAAACTTAGCTAATGAAATATTAGCAGCAAGAGAGAGGGTGAATTCGGAGAGGAGAAGCTCCCCTTCCCCCTCCAGGGTTTCTCGCTGTACAGGGGATCACAGACCTCCCACTTTATTTAAACCTCCAACCAGGTCCTTGCCCATTTTCAACGGAGATCCTCTAGAGTTTTCGTCCTATCTTGAAAGCTTTGAATCAATGGTGGAGGGTCACGGCTATAGCTCTATAGATAAGTTACATGCTCTCCTACAGAGTTTACGCGGCGACGCCAAACAAATGATTTCGGGCTTCTCCGTGAAGGGAGAAAACTATCGCATAGCCATGAACCTCCTCAAGGACAACTATGGTGACAAGTCCAAACTCATAGAGACCCTCATCATGAGACTTACTGGACTGCAGCCTCCTAAATATACCTATTCGGACCTGTTTGGATTCAAAGCCGACGTTTCCTGCTTCACAGAGTCTCTGAAGACAAAGGAGATGGTGGGTGATTGCAAGAGCTGCTCCATCATCTTAGGAACCTTGCTTTCCGTCAAATTACCCGCGGAGGTTAAAGAAAGAATTCCGTGGTCTGAAGCAAGACAAAACTGGACCCTCGACTCAGTAATGAACCTGGTCAATCAGGCCCTTGGTTTCCTGGAAGCGACAAAACCTAGCACGACCAAAACGAAGCCCAACCAGGACGCGCCAAGGAAGGATGAATCTTCGAGAGGTTGGACAGATAAACGAACGAATGGCTCCAACAGACAGAAAGCCTCCACCATATTGACTACTACCGGGACCAAACAAGCAGTCCCGAGAAACCAGACCTCAACGAAACAGGAACGGAACTCAACAAAATCGGACAGTCGAAGCTGTAGATTTTGCAAGGGACCTCACTTTCCTTCGGAGTGTCAGATGATTCCGACTCCAGAGTTGAGGAGGGCGGTGGTTGTAGCCAAAGGTTGGTGCGAGAAATGTCTGGCAGAAAACCATGCCACTGGAGATTGCCGGAATACTAAAGCTTGCTTCCGTTGTAAAGCACCAGACCATCACGTCGTGTTCTGTCCCCAGCCAACCAATCGAAATGAGGATCGCCCCCGACAGCAGCCCGACTCATCGACAGCAACACCAGGAGAAACCGCTTCGAGCCATCTGACGACACTTTACTCGGGTGGTCAAGGAGTGGCCCTCCCGTTGGCCGATTTGGCTGTCTACAAGGGAGCTGGCACCCTCACGGTGAGAACCTTATTCGACCAATGCTCCCAGAAATCCTTAGTAGCGAGATCCGTAGTTCAAAAATTGCAATGTATACCTCACACTCAGGTGGAGATCGCCATCAACGGGATCAACCGTCAGGGAACCCCGACCTTACACGACGTCGTCACCCTGAAGGCTAGAACGAAGGATGGAACAATTCCCATCACAGCTATTGTGGTGGATAACCTGCCTTCCGACATTAGGATTCCTGGCTTAGTTGACACCACTAGGATGTTACGAAGACATCGCGTTCACTTAGCGAACCCTTACCCGGACAGTGACACGGTCGTCGGAGTTGAATTACTCATTGGAGCAGACATGCTGGGGAAATTTATAAGGTCATACGAATCCCGTCTTGGCGTTAACCTCATGAAGACCAACGTGGGCGACATCATCTGGGGACCGTTACCCTTTTCCTCCGGAAACTCCGCCGCACAGGTATCGGTCGTGTCCACCTTTAGGGCAGAGATTCATTTCGCCAACGAGTTGAGGCCTGATCTCCCCTCTTGACACCAGGAGCGCCTTTCTGCTTCCTTCCAATCGGAAGATAGGGTGATGGAGGTGCCCGAAGACTCTGAATCCTCATTACCTGACACCGAAAGATCTCCGACTAACGAGACAAGTCGTCCGGCCTCCCTCCAGTTGGAGGACGGAGCGATTACGGCAGCGCCCGAGTGTTCCGAGTCATCTCAACTTCACCTCGAGCCCTCCTCGACTGACGGCCTACACCGCCTTTCCTCCCTCCAGTTGGGGGATGGCGCGATGGTGGAGGCGTCCGAGGCATCTAAACCGGTAACTCAATCTGAATGTTACTTGACCAACGTAACGCACCGCTCATCCTCCCTCCAGTTGGAGGACGGTGCGAAGACGGAGCCGCCCGAAGACTCTGAATCATCTATGCTTCCCATCGCGCGCTATTCGATTGAAGACACTCCCCGCCCGTCCTCCCTTCAGTTGGAAGATGGAGCTATGATGGGTGTGTCCGAAGTATCTGAGCAACCACACTCCCTTTCGAATCCTAGTCCTTTCCAGTCGGGGGGGACAGGAATCCCCACGCAAGATTTGGATCGACTTTGGTCCTTGTCCCAAATTGGCATCATGCCGGACGAACAATTCACCGAGGCAGAGAAAACGACACTAGAGGCCTTCGAAGAGAATTTATCATTCGAAAATGGTCGATACGTGGTATCACTGCCCTGGCGTGCCAGCCACCCCTCTCTTCCCGACAACTACGCTCTAGCCAAGAGACGTTTATATAGCGTTCTCAAGAGATTAAGAGGGGACCCCAAGCTAATGGAAAGTTACTCAGATGTTATAAAGGATCAACTGGAGAGGGGTTTCATTGAAGAGGTGACCCCTATTACTCCGATCCACCCTAAAGCCAAGTTGCACTATTTGCCTCATCATGGGGTCAGGAAGTCCTCATCCACCACGGCACTGAGACTAGTGTTCGATTGTTCTTCTAACAATCCTAGTCTTAATCAGTGCCTACACAGTGGACCTTCCCTCATCACCGACTTGACTAAGATCCTTCTGAAACTTCGGCTAAGACAGTACGCTACGTCGGCCGACATAGAGAAGGCATTTCTGGGGATACGTCTCAGGTTGGAGGACAGAGACTCTACACGCTTCCTGTGGTTGAAAGACCCTTCTGACCCCAGGAGCCCCCTAGTCACTTATCGGTTCACTTCGGTCTTGTTTGGGGCCACCTGCAGTCCGTTCTTGTTGGCTGCCTGTATTCAACACCACGTCCGAAACTCAGACACCGACTATGAAGACATAATATTAAACCAAATCTACGTGGACAACCTGTTCGGTACCTTTGACACCGAAGCAGGAGTGGAAGATTTCTTTCGTCAGTCCCGGTCCCTCTTCGAAAAGGCCGGCCTCAATTTACGAGAGTGGGTGTCCAATTGTCAAGGAGCGAACGTAAAGTTTCGGGAGAACGATGCGGCCGCCGAAGACACTACGATTAAAGTTTTGGGTATGGAATGGGATACGAACGAAGACACCATTTCGTACCCCCTCAAGGTGGTCGCCTCGGAAGCAGCTACAAAGAGAACCATTTTGCAGAACCTCGCTTCCATATTTGACCCACTGGGCATCTTGTCCCCGGTGGCTGTTCGAGGGAAGATTCTCCTGCAAAAATTATGGAAGGAGAAACTAGGTTGGGACAAGTCTATTTCCGATGAACACCGCAAGGAGTGGGTTTCAATTGCCGAACATTTGCAACGCTGTTTACAGTTAACGATACCTAGACAGCTGATCTTCGCTCGAAAGGTAGAACTACATGCCTTCTCAGACGCGTCGGGCGCGGCCTATGCCACTGCAGTGTACGCTGTATCGATGGGAGAGCACCTTCCCACCGCGAATCTTCTTATGGCAAAGGTAAAAGTTGCACCCATGAAAGAACTCACGATACCGCGTCTGGAACTAATGGGAGCCCTGCTCTCATCACGAATCGTTAAATTTGTTATCGACGCCTACAAGGATTTACTAGAGGTAGCTAAGATCTACTGCTGGTGTGACAGCCAGGTGGCGTTGCGATGGATATTCTCCTCCAAGCAGCTCCCCCTCTTCAACCAGAACAGAGTCGATGAAATTCGTAGAAACCTGCCGACGGCCGAGTGGCGGTACGTCCCCACAGAAGACAACCCCGCCGACGCGGCGTCTAGAGGAGTAAGTTATAAGTACGTATTCACGGACTTATGGAAAAAGGGCCCCCTTTGGCTCACGAGCCCTCCAAATTGGCCCGTCTGGACCGAACACCCTTCCCTCTGTGAAGGGACTACGGAGACGAACGAGGTCATAGTAGCCGCTTCCACCACCGTGGTACCGAAAGCTGCTCCCCTATTTGATTTAGAACGTTACTCCTCCCTTAATAAGATCATACGGATCACTGCGTTGGTCCACAGGTTCATCGAGAACTTGAGGAAGGCAAGGCAGAAGATCCCTATGACCAGGACCGTCTTACGGCCCGAATTCTCCCATTTGATTTCCATAGAAGAGAGAAGTAACGCGGAACTCTACTGGATTCGGAGGTTACAGAGGGAACACTACCTACCCGAAGTTACGTGCCTCCGAGACTCCCTACCTTTAACGAACTTGGTGAAAAAACTGAGCCTAACGCTAGTAGATGGAGTACTCAGATGCGACAGGAGATTGAGCAATGCGCTGATACCTTTCGACGCAAAGTTCCCTATGCTGTTGCCATCGGACTCACATCTCACCCGGCTCATCATATGGCAACTTCACCAAACGAACCACCACGTTGGTATTTCAGAACTCGTGTCGATTGTCCGTCAGCGTTTTTATTTCTCTCGGATGAGGACAACGGTGAAGAAAGTGATACGCCCGTGTGGTCTCTGTAAACGCTTACAAGCTGCACACTTTCGTTCGGCGCCACTAGCTGCCTTGCCTCGTTCCCGAGTAGTAGAAAGCAAACCGTTCACGGTAATCGGAGTGGACCTCACAGGCTATTTTAATGTCAGGGTTCCTAGGAATGAAGTGACTAAAAGTTATGTGGTCTTGTTCACTTGCGCTGTGACTAGAGCGATACATCTGGAACTAGTTTTCGACAACAGCACCGAGTCATTTTTGAGAGCATTACGTCGGTTTATCGGAAGGCGAGGAACACCTTCCGTGATATACTCTGACAACGCAACGTATTTCCAAGCTGCATCCCAGCACTTAAGAGACTTGTGGGAACTGCCTTCCGTGAAGGACTTCCTAACTGGACATTCCATCACCTGGAGATTCAATCCCGCCAGAAGCAGTCATTACGGCGGATTCTTCGAACGTTTGATCGGACTGACCAAGACCCATCTTCGGAAGACCCTAAAAACCTCTCTAGTTAGCTATGAAGAGTTCAATACGGTGCTTGCGGAGGTGGAATCTGTGGTCAACTGCCGACCCCTCACCTATGTGGGTGACGAGCTCCACTGCGAGGAGCCCCTCACTCCTTCCCACTTGTTGATGGGATACAAGCTAAATACCCTTCCTGTCCCTGAAGAATTGCTCGAACACGATGTCACCTACAGGGACCCAGTGAAAGTCAACAAAAGGTACAAGTACTTGCTCTCCCTCATTGCTAAGTTTAAGTCCGCCTGGAGCAAAGATTATTTGCTCAGTCTGAAACAATCTTGGAACGTCTCTAACCGTCCAAACGTTAGGGTTGGAGACGTGGTTTTAATAGAGGACGATGGTCCGCGTTTGAGGTGGAAATTGGGCATAGTTAAGGTCCTTCACACTTCACCTGATGGATACACCCGGTCGGTGTTGCTCAGCACAAGTCGTGGTGAAATAACCCGGGCCGTTATACACTTGTACCCGCTGGAGATACACTCCAATCTATTCGATCCCACAGACCCGCTTCCACCAGTTGAAGCACCTGCAGCATTGGGCTCTCCTCCGAAGAGGCCCTCCCGACGAGCGAACGTGTTGGCTAAACAAAGGATACGGGCTATTCTTTCCGACGAACAATAGTCCTCTTCACGACACCCCCATTACCTTTCTTATATCTGTTACATGCTGTGATTACAACACGTCATTCGATAAAACGCTTTCTTACTCTCCTCCCGAACTATGATTACGAAACATTTTTTGACAAACCCTCTCGAGCATGCCCGAGGACAGTGGCTACGACGAGGCGATACCTTCGGATTTCCGGGGCATGATCGCGGGTCGGAATCCCCGTCGCCTTCGCAGGAGACCGCTTATGACCGTCGATGAGCCTCCGCTATGAGCTCGGCGTATTCCGATGAACTCCTTCTGGGTTCAATCCCCCCTTTCGCGCCGATCGGCGGGCTTGGTGGGTCCTCTTCGAAAAATGACCGACTCTGTCTACCTTGATTTTTCTTACGCTTACGATTACCCTTAAACGTAAGGGTTGTTTTAGTCAGGAGACGGGGGTAAATCCCTTGTTTTCAGTCTCCACTGAGAAAGCTATGAACGATTACCATTAGACGGGGAGTCAGGAGACGGGGGCGGACCCCCTGTCTTCAGTCTCGACCGTGAGAACCGTAGAGGTAAAACATTTTCCCTTTTGAAAATCCCTCGTCACCCATTCGGTTTCTTGTGTCGGATGGCGTGACGTGGAGGGCAACACGCCTGGTCTTCCCTCCCCGGGGTGAATGCAAGCCTCGTTGCGGAGCGGGTGGCCGTAGTTAGTTGATTTCACCTTTCCCTTCTATTCACGAAGACAGAGCGGAGAAAACGAAGCACCCACCTGACCACTCGGTTCGGTTGCGCAGAGGGGGGAGGGGCTCCGGGGGTGGGAACGGGGTATCCGGGTTGCATGCGAACTTGTCGACGATATTAGGCGGTCTCCCTAGAAGTTGCGGGGTCCCGGGTCGTGACTCATTGCGTTCGGAAATCCTGGGTTCGGTCGAGTCGTCCACACTTCTCGGTCCTTTCGACATGGGGGCCAAGTCACACACTCCTTATTTCCGTTTCTCTCTCGCTTCTGACCTATTCATCTATGACCATCACGGGTGCGACGTCGGGGCGGGTTTCTCTGTGGGGGGAGTTTAATGTGGCTACAAAACATAGCCACCAAATGAATGTTTTTAAATTTATGTGAAGAACAAGAAAACCTTTTCGGACCAACATTGACAACTGACAAATGAGGGCCAAGCCGCAAAGATTCGTATGAATTTCGGTAAAGGCCAGATTTCAAACAAAAGTTCTCAGAACTTTAAAGAAAGGGGAGGACCCTTTTCCCACGCGTATCAAGAGCGCTGATTGGTTCGTCCATAATTAATGAAGGAGGGACTAGAGGCCTTTTGTTTTAAGCGATTGGTTTATGCGGTACCTCCCCTCGTATGCCTTTAGGCCTGGCACAGAGTGGGCGGAGCTTTTACGCGGCATCGGATTGGTCGGTTTAAAGCTGAAAGCGGTTCCCGCCTTTTATTGGGTGAATGGGTACGAGGGGAGGAGCTTAAACGTGCCCAAATTTTATCGAAAAAGTAAGGTCTTCAGTCTTTTACCAGAGGTCTGAGAGGGAGGATGTTGAAATTTTCTCCTCTTAAGTTCGAAATTTAGTTCGCTTTTTGTTGAAGTTTGTATTCGTGAACGTAAACTTACCTTGAAAATGTGTTTTGTGTTCATAATTAGATGTTAATTTTAGTATTCGATAAATTTGTGCCTATAGTTGTTTTTTTGTTGTATTTTTTTGTGTAAATATGTTAAACAAAATTCCTTTTTGTTTCTTGTGTCTATTTTGAATTTTGTTCGAAGATGGAATGAAGTTTTGGGTTTCAACAAATTAGTTTAACCTCTGGGTTCGCGAATTTGTGACCCTCGTCGGTTCCTGTTGTATTTTTTTTTGTGTAAATATGTCGAAAACCCTTTTTTGTTGTTGTGTTTTGTGCCTATTTTGGACTTTGTGTTATTTTTAGATAAAAGAGGAAAAGGTGATCTTGAATATAGGATTAATTCTGTGACTATGTACAGTGAAGTGAACTTTGTAACACTTGGTGGAAGTCGTTTTAGTTTATGATGACCCCCTCCCTTTTTTGTTGTTGTCGTTTCTATTAATTTTGTGCAGGTATTCGCGTTTTAAAGGGTGGCTTTAGGTTGAAAGCTACCGTGGTTGTGGGACCCTTATTTTTTGTGGGTCTTGATTGTATATTTTGTGCGAATATTAGCTAAGGAAGGAAATGAACTTTCATATATCCTGTTGATACTACAAATCACTCACTCGTAACCCTTCCTCTTCGCGTCGTTGCCGTGGGGGAAGTTGGTAGGTTTGTTTCAGTCTCGTCATTCTTGAGCTGGTCTGATATAGCATAGAAAATTGATAATGTAAGTACAATTTTTCGTTGTTTTACTGTTACACGGGCCATTATTGAAAACCGAGCGGATATCTTACCTGACCGCCGTCAATCTACGGACGAGGAAGAGTTGATTTGAAAGGGGGATTTATCGATCTTGTGGGTTTTAGTATCCTAATCGTTGGGGGTTCATTTCTATATGTAAATAATGTTGCGTGCTTTGTATAAAGGCTTATGAGTGTGATTGGGACGTGTGAATGAACATGACTCAGCTCTAAGCACGCTGGTGCATCAGGGAGTCTTGTTTGAAATACTCAACTAAGGTTAATTACACAACACTCTCGCGCTTTCAAACACAGTAGAGCTATGATTAGTGATTAAACCCTAGTTTGTTTAACCATTCACACCTACTAACCACCTTTTTTCACTATTTTCAACACTGTCATTTCGCACTTTTGCATGTCAACTTCCACTTACTTCTCCTCTTAAAAGGGCTCCGCGACAGCGGGTCCAGAGCCCCTCCCCCCACGCACGTAGGGACCGCTGCTCTGGGGCAAGGTGGAACTTCTGTCCCTCCAGGGGGACATCTGTCTAACCCTTCTCTTGCTAGAGGAGTGCCAGTGGTGTCAATTGATGTATGATTCAGTGTCTGTGTAAATAGTTTTCTTTATTGGCTAATTCCTCACTCTCCCATTCTGGATAGTTAGACGGAGAGAGGGATTGGGAAGTGTAGGAGGAGCGATAGGACACCTGAGCTATCGAATGGTGTGATTCCTAGAGGCGCTTTTTCTCCCCTATCCCAAGCCCGGAAAAAGGAGGAGGGTTCACAGACAGGCCTAGCAAGCCGATGTGGTAAAAAAACTTTAGCTTGCAATTCTCCGCGTGTAGCCTCGGAAACCGGACTGATTCAAGGACGACGACCCTTTAACCGAAAAAGGAACATGAATTTGACTACACTTAAAATGAGTAGCTTAAATATAGCTACTTATAGAGATAAGGAGGAGGAGATTTTGGAGGTGATGAGGGAGAGGCATATAGATGTCATGGGTATGGCGGAGACGAGGATGAGAGGCGGTGAAAGTGGAAAGGACTTAGGAGATGGTTATGTTTTGATGTTCTCGGGTGAGGTGGGAGGAGGATGCAGACATGGAGTGGCAATTATCATAGGGCCAAGGTTGTCTCCTTTCATACAGGAGGTTCGACTGATAAATGAGAGATTGATGGTGTGTACATTGAAGCTGGGAAACAAGAAATATAGAATCTTTCAGGTGTACGCTCCACAACAGGGATGCACCCAGGAGGAGAAGGATACCTTCATGGAAAAACTGGAAGATGTGTATGGACCAGATGAAAATGCGGCGACTATAATGATGGGAGATTTTAATGCAAGAGTGGGAAGAGAGAGGGAAGGAGTGGAAGAGTTCATTGGACCTTTTGGAGAGGAAGTTAGAAATTTGGAAGGTGAGAGATTGATAGATATGTGTGTTAGGAATAACCTTAAAATAATGAATGGCTTTTTCAAACATAGAGAAACACACATATATACAAGATACAGATGGAACCAGAATACGGGAGGTTTTGACCAGAGATCAGTAATAGACTATTTTATTTCATCAGATAAGAGGATAGTGAGTAACGTGAAGGTAATTCCTGGGGTTTCTTTAGACTCAGATCATCGGATGATAGTGGCAAATGTTAAAGTGAAAAACTTCAAAAAACAACCTGTGTATAAGAAGAAGATCATAAAGATAAAGAGTCTAAGAGACCAAGAAACAAGAATAGAATACGAAAGAAGGATAAATGAAAAAGTGAGTGGATGGGAGGAGAGTGAAGAAGAAGAAAAGGAGTTGTCAAAGGTTGAGAAGTGTTTGAAGGAGGTGGAGGTGCTGGGAGAGGAGTGGACGGGAGGAGAAAAGAAGAGATATACACCTTGGTGGACGAAGGAGGTACGGGAAGCGATAAAACAAAAAACAAAAAAGATGAGAACATGGCTAAGAAGAAGGACACCCGAAACGAGAGAGGAGTATGTAATCGCAAGAAATGAAGCAAAAACAATAAAAAGAAGAGCGGAGAGAGAGAGTTGGAGGGAGCTGGGGGAGAGGTTGGAGGAAGATCAAAGAGGAAATAAATCTCTGTTGTATGGCCTAGTAAGATCATACAGGAAGGATAAAAAGAAGTTAAATAACATAAAAAATGCGGAGGGAGAGGTGATGGTGAAGGCGGAGGAAATAAATGAGAGATGGACTGGATATTTTGAGTCTTTGTTGAACGTGGAGAGGGAGGATGGAGTGCTGGAGGAGGAGGATGGTTTGCGGATGCAGGAGATAAGTGTAATAATGTATATATATATATATATATATAATATATATATAGTAGATACATATATATATATATATATATTATATATATATATATATATAATATATATATATATATTATATATAATATATATTATATATAATATATATAATATATATATAAAATAATAAATAAATTTAGGGTGGTCCAAATTTCTTATGAAAAATTTTTTTCCTTTTTTTTGGCAGTCTGAACCTTGCAAATTATGAGGTATGATATCAAAAGATTGTATTTAAATTTTTACGCTGATTGAGCAATATTTAATAGTGACACAATGCTGTTGAAATATAGGAATACATAGCTTTTCCACACCACCCCTGAGGTAGCTATAACATGTGCGTTTTTTTTAATGTGGTATCCCCAAGAGGCCTACTCCACAACTTATTCAATTCATTTATTTAATTTTTATTACTTATTATATGTTTATTCCTTATTTTCATAACTTTTTCAGCTGTTTCTTTGATATTCCTGGAAATTTTTCCCTGTGTCTTTCTATAACTTGAAGAATGTATTGCATTTCCTCCTCGTTTTTTGTTAGGTGATTATTATAGTTTTGCACTAGTGCAATAGCTCTTTCGGCATTGTCGTTGATGACATTTATTGATTTGGTAACTTCTTGTGCATTCTTATAGTCCGTTCTTTCGTTCCATTCCAATGGGTCAACCTTGAGAAAAGTGGAGTTCAAACGTAATTTATTGAAGAACAAATTGCATTCTGTTATAAAGTCGGCAAGTGTTTTGTTATGAAGTTGATCTTCATCCTTAAATACAAAACGTTTATCTGGCTTATCTACACTTGCTCTTCTTGGTTTATGCAGAGCTTCAACCATCTTTCGTTTCATTTCTACTGGTACTTCATCATCCATAAATGCAAGAGCTGCAAGTTCTTCTCCTAAATACCACAAGTGACGTTTGAGAGCTTTACTAGCTACTACTGATAATTCATAATCGTCACAGCATTCCAGCTCTTGAAGGTACTTCAAGTCATTTCTTGGGGCTGAAGCTGCTGATGTGGCTAAAGACCAATTGGAAACATAAAACCTTACAGCAAAGTTCGCAAATCTTGTCATTGCAGATGCTTCTTGCTCTGTCATATTAAACTGCGACCTAAAGAAGACTATTTTCAATGAATAAATGACTCGTGCCATCCATCGTGCTCTATGTAGAGCACCAGGTTTACGAAAAGAAAACCGTTTCTCAAGGTTCTCACATAAATAAACAACTGTCAGCTCCAATAGTTCTCTATAATCATCCCGTGGGTGGCTTTTCTTTAACTGCTTACTACAAAAAGCTAAGACATTTTCTGTCCATGAATCAATAATACTCACTATCTCATACTTTTCTTTATTAATTTTTTTTCCAAAATTTCTAGAAATGTTTGAACAGGTAATGTCTGGTCCTGATGAAATACAGTAACATTTGCTGAAAGCAGCAGATATGACTATTTCGTGAATATGATGTCGACATGCAAAGGCCAGAAGACTTCTTTTCAGCTTCTCTTTTATAATCCTACAAGCCCCACTTTTGGTTCCGGTATTGCTTGCTGTTGTGTCAAAACACATTCCTACTATGATATCTTCCAAATTCCAATCTTTTAGGCACTGTACTACAACTTCTGCAACATTTGCACCGGTTCCTCTCAAAAGTTTTGGAACACCCAGCAACTTTGATTTTCCTCCACCATGTACGACGATCGCTAGATGTTCAACCTTGTCTTCTCCGGTTACATCCAACAATAACTTACCATCCCAGTGTACAGATGTCAGTAAACCACCAGGAAATGTTTGTTTAATATCCTCAGCAATTGCTTTACGAACGTCAGACCTTCGCCGCCGTAATGTACTTCTGCTTAATACAATATTATCAACTTTTTTCCCAAGCGCATTTGCAGTAGCTGTTACTACTAACATCGCACGTCGATCACTCATTTTCGATCTATCCAAAGCCATTGCTAAGTCAGGGGTTATGATTTTATGACGTTCCTTTGAACTCTTACATGGTTCGACTCTGGACGGTCCAGGTTGGGTTTTTTCACTGCTAGGGAACTACACACCCAACACTAGTAACATTCTTGCAGAATAGCGTAATTGTTCCTCCGCCGACGACTTCCCTTTTAATTCTATTTTTCTTGTTCTTCCCTTTTTACGCTTTCCTTTCTTGTTTTCAGTATATTTTTTTATCCACATTCCTCTATACCACTCGCTTACTTTTTCTCTTGAGCTTAAGAAAAACTTATCTTCTTCATTTGAATATTATTTCCATTGCATTTGCATCGTGCGATTCAAATAAATCATTTAAAGCTTATCTTTATAAGTTAGAGCAATCCACAATTAGTATTACACTTCTTGATTTTCTTTTAAAAGTGATCTGTATTGTTCATATGTCTTTCTAATCTTGGTTAAAACATCCTGTTTGGCCTTCGTGGGTAACTTTGCTCTATCCCAGAAGTCATATATTTCAGAATATATTATATTTGAAGCCTCCTTTACTGATTTCTTATTGTGTGTCAGCCAAAACAGACGACGTAATACATCGCCAATTGATGGAAGTTTTGATCTACAGGTCATGATTTCTGATATTTGCCCAATAAGCCAAACATGTGTATCCGATCTTGTTTGACGTGATTGAGACATTCTACATAAGAAATTTAAATAATTATGACACGGCAAGCACCTAAATTTTGACACAACCAACACCTATAACGTCTACAGCACAACTGACAACCCGCTACAGTTTACTCAGCCACGCGCAACTTTCTTTGCGCATGTGTCACCATTAAATGTTATTTTTTTTACTTCAAATTTTAAATAGAGTATTTTTACGGTAAACGTCACATCTTAGAACGTTCAGATGATACGTTTTCTTAATTTTGATCTTTTTCTGGACACACTCAATATATTATATATATATAATATACCTATACTATATATATCTATATTATATATAGTATATATATATTATATATATATATATATATATAATATATATATATATATATATATATATATATATATATATATTCATATATATCACAAATATATATATATATATAGTAATAACATGGGCACTTAAAATTGACGTCATCTACGGGTACGTCACCCGTAGGCTCTCAGGTGTGCATGTGTGTTGTGTGTGTGTGTGCGTAGGGTTTACTGAAAACGCAATCCCGAAACAATCATCAAACAATAATTATAATAAGCATCATAATTATAAAAATGATGAAGAACTAACAACAATTACCAATAACCTTAACGTAATAGTAGATAAAATAATAGCAGGCAACAACAGAACGACTAAAATAGGAAATAAAAAAGGGGCGGGGCTTAGTGACGTCAGAGCAATACTGATCGCTTGATTGGTATCTATGCAATTTGGCCCTATTCCTTCGATATACCATACTCGCTCGCTTATTATAGGGCTATATTATATATATATATATATATAAACTACTCACTCACTCAACGGCCTATTTAATAAGCACATAATTTATATCGAAGTATAGGGCCAAATGCATAGATTACAATAGCGATCAGTATTGCTCTTGACGTCCTATGCCCTCCCATTACTGATATTAGATATTTTTGTCGTTTGTTGTTACTGCTATTACTATTATTATTATGATTATTATTATTATATTTATATTATTATTATTATTTATTATTTTATTATTATTATTATTATTAATTATTGTTTATTATTATTATTAATGCCGCGTGGAAGCGCAGACACACACAACACATACACACACACACGCAAACACCCACTTGAGAGCTACGGGTGACGTTACCGTAGGATGACGTCATATTAGTGCCCATGTATTTAACTATATATATATATATATTTATAATCTCTATATATATATAATATCACTATATATATATCTATATTAAATATTATATATCTATATATATATTATATATATTATATATATTATTATATACTATATATATAATATATATATATATATAATATATATATATTAGTGTGGTCCAAAAAATCAAAATTAAGAAATGTATCATTCTGTTCTAAGATGTGACGTTTACCGTAAAAATACTCTATTTAAAATTTGAAGTAAAAAAAATAACATTTAATGGTGACACATGCGCAAAGAAAGTTGCGCGTGGCTGAGTAAACTGTAGCGGGTGGTCAGTTGTGCTGTAGACGTTATAGTTGTTGGTTGTGTCAAAATTTACGTGCTTGCCGTGTCATAATTATTTAAATTTCTTATATAGAATGTCTCAATCACGTCAAACAAGATCGGATACACATGTTTGGCTTATTGGGCAAATATCAGAAATCATGACCTGTAGATCAAAACTTCCATCAATTGGCGATGTATTACGTCGTCTGTTTTGGCTGACACACAATAAGAAATCAGTAAAGGAGGCTTCAAATATAATATATTCTGAAATATATGACTTCTGGGATAGAGCAAAGTTACCCACGAAGGCCAAACAGGATGTTTTAACCAAGATTAGAAAGACATATGAACAATACAGATCACTTTTAAAATTGAAATCAAGAAGTCAAATACAAATTGAAAAAGAGACTATCCTTAAAGAAAGCTTAAATGATTTATTTGATATGCAAACGCAATGAAAATAATATCAAATGAAGAAGATAGAGTTTTTCTTAAAGCTCAGAGAGAAAAGGTAGGCGAGGGTATATGAGTAATGTGGATAAAAAATATACTGTAAAACAAGAAAGAAAGCGTAAAAGGGAAGAACAAGAAAGTAATAGAATTAAAAGGGAAGTTCGTCGGCAGGAGGAACAATTACGTATTCTGCAAGAATGTACTAGTGTGGATGGTGGTAGTTCCTCTAGCAGTGAAGAACCCCAACCTGGACCGTCCAGAGTCGAACCATGTAAGAGTTCAAAGGAACGTCATAAAATCATAACCCTTGACTTAGCAATGGCTTTGGATAGATCGAAAATGAGTGATCGACGTGCGATGTTAGTAGTAACAGCTACTGCAAATGCGCTTGGGAAAAAAGTTGATAATATTGTATTAAGCAGAAGTACATTACGGCGGCGAAGGTCTGACGTTCGTAAAGCAATTGCTGAGGATATTAAACAAACATTTCCTGGTGGTTTACTGACATCTGTACACTGGGATGGTAAGTTATTGTTGGATGTAACCGGAGAAGACAAGGTTGAACGTCTAGCGATCGTCGTACATGGTGGAGGGAAATCAAAGTTGCTGGGTGTTCCAAAACTTTTGAGAGGAACCGGTGCAAATGTTGCAGAAGTTGTAGTACAGTGCCTAAAAGATTGGAATTTGGAAGATATCATAGTAGGAATGTGTTTTGACACAACAGCAAGCAATACCGGAACCAAAAGTGGGGCTTGTAGGATTATAGAAGAGAAGCTGAAAAGAAGTCTTCTGGCCTTTGCATGTCGACATCATATTCACGAAATAGTCATATCTGCTGCTTTCAGCAAATGTTACTGTATTTCATCAGGACCAGACATTGACCTGTTCAAACGTTTCCAGAAATTTTGGAAAAAAATTAATAAAGAAAAGTAGGAGATAGTGAGTATTAGTGATTCATGGACAGAAAATGTTTTAGCTTTTTGTAGTGAGCAGTTAAAGAAAAGCCACCCACGGGATGATTATAGAGAACTATTGGAGCTGACAGTTGTTTATTTATGTGAGAACCTTGAGAAACGGTTTTCTTTTCGTAAACCTGGTGCTCTACATCGAGCACGATGGATGGCACGAGTCATTTATTCATTGAAAATAGTCTTCTTTAGGTCGCAGTTTAATATGACAGAGCAAGAAGCAGCTGCAACGACAAGATTTGCGAACTTTGCTGTAAGGTTTTATGTTTCCAATTGGTTTTCAGCCCCATCAGCAGCTTCAGCCCCAAGAAATGACTTGAAGTACCTTCAAGAGCTGGAATGCTGTGACGATTATGAATTATCAGTAGTAGCTAGTAAAGCTCTCAAACGTCACTTGTGGTATTTAGGAGAAGAACTTGCAGCTCTTGCATTTATGGATGATGAAGTACCAGTTGAAATGAAACGAAAGATGGTTGAAGCTCTGCATAAACCAAGAAGAACAAGTGTAGATAAGCCAGATAAACGTTTTGTATTTAAGGATGAAGATCAACTTCATAACAAAACACTTGCCGACTTTATAACAGAATGCAATTTGTTTTAATAAATTAGTTTGGACTCTACTTTTCTCAAGGTTGACCCATTGGAATGGAACGAAAGAACGGACTATAAGAATGCACAAGAAGTTACCAAATCAATAAATGTCATCAACGACAATGCCGAAAGAGCTATTGCACTAGTGCAAAACTATAATATACAAAACTATAATAATAACCTAACAAAAAACGAGGAGGAAATGCAATACATTCTTCAAGTTATAGAAAGACACAGAGAAAAAATTCCAGGAATATCAAAGAAACAGCTGAAAGTTATGAAAATAGATAACATACTAATAAGTTAATAAAAATTAAATAAATGAATTGAATAAGTTGTGGAGTAGGCCTCTTGGGGATACCACATTAAAAAAAACGCACCTGTTATAGCTACCTCAGGGGTGGTGTGGAAAAGCTATGTATTCCTATATTTCAACAGCATTGTGTCACTATTAAATATTGCTCAATCAGCGTAAAAATTTAAATACAATCTTTTGATATCATACCTCATAATTTGCAAGGTTCAGACTGCCAAAAAAAAGGAAAAAAATTTTTCATAAGAAATTTGGACCACCCTAATATATATATATATATATATATCTATTACATACATATAGTGCTTATTATATATAATCTATATATATATATATATATATATATAATACTATATATATATATATATATATATATATATATATATATATATATAAATAATATATATAATATATATATTATTACACTCTTCTCCTGCATCCGAAACCATCCTACTCCCCCAGCCCTCTGTCCTCTCTCTCCACGTTCAACAAAGACTCAAAATATTCAGTCCATCTCTCATTTATTTCCTTCGCCGTCACCATCACCTCTCCCTCCGCATTTTTTATGTTATTTAACTTCTTTTTATCTTTCCTGTATGATCTTACTAGGCCATACAACATATATTTATTTCCTCTTTGATCTTCCTCCAAACTCTCCCCCAGCTCCCTCCAACTCTCTCTCTCCGCTCTTCTTTTTATTGTTTTTGCTTCATTTCTTGCGATAACATACTCCTCTCTCGTCTCGGGTGTCCTTCTCCTTAGCCATGTTCTCATCTTTTTTGTTTTTTGTTTTATCGCTTCCCATACCTCCTCCGTCCACCACGGTGTATGTCTCTTCTTTCCTCCTCCCCTCCATTCCCCTCCCACCTAAATTGCCACCTCCTTCAAACATTTCTCAACCTTTGACCACTCCTCTTCTTCGTTTTCCTCCCATCCACTCACTTTTTCATTTATTCTTCTTTCGTATTCTATTCTCGTTTCTTGGTTTCTTAGACTCTTTACCTTTATGATCTTCTTCTTATACACAGGTTGTTTTTTGAAGCTTTTCACTTTAACATTTGCCACTATCATCCGATGATCTGTGTCTAAAGACACCCCAGGAATTACCTTTACGTTACTCACTATCCTCTTATCTGATGAAATAAAATAGTCTATTACTGATCTCTGGTCAAAACCTCCCGTATTCTGGTTCCATCTGTATCTTGTATATATGTGTGTTTCTCTATGTTTGAAAAAGCCATTCATTATTTTAAGGTTATTCCTAACACACATATCTATCAATCTCTCACCTTCCAAATTTCTAACTTCCTCTCCAAAAGGTCCAATGAACTCTTCCACTCCTTCCCTCTCTCTTCCCACTCTTGCATTAAAATCTCCCATCATTATAGTCGCCGCATTTTCATCTGGTCCATACGCATCTTCCAGTTTTTCCATGAAGGTATCCTTCTCCTCCTGGGTGCATCCCTGTTGTGGAGCGTACACCTGAAAGATTCTATATTTCTTGTTTCCCAGCTTCAGTGTACACACCATCAATCTCTCATTTATCAGTCGAACCTCCTGTATGTAAGGAGACAACCTTGGTCCTATGATAATTGCAACTCCATGTCTGCATCCTCCTCCCACCTCACCCGAGAACATCAAAACATAACCATCTCCTAAATCCTTTCCACTTTCACCGCCTCTCATCCTCGTCTCCGCCAAACCCATGACATCTATATGTCTCTCCCTCATCACCTCCAAAATCTCCTCCTCCTTATCTCTATAAGTAGCTATATTTAAGCTACTCATTTTAAGTGTGGTCAAATTCGTGTTCCATTTTCGGTTAAATGGTCGTCGACTTTGAATCAGTCCGGTTTCCTAGGACTTGTCGACTGCAGTTTTCAGGCTGCCGCAGGGAATGGGTTAACGCTACTTTTGGACGTTGTGGTCACCGATCTCGTTATCGAAGGACCAATTGTTGTAGGGGAGAAAAAGCGCCTCTAGGAATCACACCATTCGATAGCTCAGGTGTCCTATCGCTCCTCCTACACTTCCCAATCCCTCTCTCCGTCTAACTATCCAGAATGGGAGAGTGAGGAATTAGCCAATAAAGAAAACTATTTACACAGACACTGAATCATACATCAATTGACACCACTGGCACTCCTCTAGCAAGAGAAGGGTTAGACAGATGTCCCCCGGGAGGGACAGAAGTTCCACCTTGCCCCAGAGCAGCGGTCCCTACGTGCGTGGGGGGAGGGGCTCTGGACCCGCTGTCGCGGAGCCCTTTTAAGAGGAGAAGTAAGTGGAAGTTGACATGCAAAAGTGCGAAATGACAGTGTTGAAAATAGTGAAAAAAGGTGGTTAGTAGGTGTGAATGGTTAAACAAACTAGGGTTTAATCACTAATCATAGCTCTACTGTGTTTGAAAGCGTGAGAGTGTTGTGTAATTAACCTTAGTTGAGTATTTCAAACAAGACTCCCTGATGCACCAGCGTGCTTAGAGCTGAGTCATGTTCATTCACACGTCCCAATCACACTCATAAGCCTTTATACAAAGCGCGCAACATTATTTACATATAGAAATGAACCCCCAACGATTAGGGTACTAAAACCCACAAGATCGATAAATCCCCCTTTCAAATCAACTCTTCCTCGTCCGTAGATTGACGGCGGTCAGGTAAGATATCCGCTCGGTTTTCAATAATGGCCCGTGTAACAGTAAAACAACGAAAAATTGTACTTACATTATCAATTTTCTATGCTATATCAGACCAGCTCAAGAATGACGAGACTGAAACAAACCTACTAACTCCCCCCACGACAACGACGCAAAGTGGAAGGGTTAAGAGTGAGTGATTTATCGTATTAACAGGATAAATGAAAGTTCATTTCCTTCCTTAGCTAATATTCGCACAAAATATACAATCAAGACCCACAAAAAATAAGGGTCCCACAACCACGGTAGCTTTCAACCTAAAGCCACCCTTTAAAACGCGAATACCTGCACAAAATTAATAGAAACGACAACAACAAAAAAGGGAGGGGGTCATCATAAACTAAAACGACTTCCACCAAGTGTTACAAAGTTCACTTCACTGTACATAGTCACAGAATTAATCCTATATTCAAGATCACCTTTTCCTCTTTTATCTAAAAATAACACAAAGTCCAAAATAGGCACAAAACACAACAACAAAAAAGGGTTTTCGACATATTTACACAAAAAAAAATACAACAGGAACCGACGAGGGTCACAAATTCGCGAACCCAGAGGTTAAACTAATTTGTTGAAACCCAAAACTTCATTCCATCTTCGAACAAAATTCAAAATAGACACAAGAAACAAAAAGGAATTTTGTTTAACATATTTACACAAAAAAAAAAACAACTATAGGCACAAATTTATCGAATACTAAAATTAACATCTAATTATGAACACAAAACACATTTTCAAGGTAAGTTTACGTTCACGAATACAAACTTCAACAAAAAGCGAACTAAATTTCGAACTTAAGAGGAGAAAATTTCAACATCCTCCCTCTCAGACCTCTGGTAAAAGACTCCAACTTCTTCCTTTTTACAAATTTTGGGTAGTTCTAAAACTCCTCCCCTCGTACCCAAGCGCCCAATAAAAGGCGGGAACCGCTTTCAGCTTTAAACCGACCAATCCGATGCCGCGTAAAAGCTCCGCCCACTCTGGGCCAGGCCTAAAGGCATACGAGGGGAGGTACCGCATAAACCAATCGCTTAAAACAAAAGGCCTCTAGTCCCTCCTTCATTAGTTATGGACGAACCAATCAGCGCTCTTGATACGTGGGAAAAGGGTCCTCCCCTTTCTTTAAAGTTATGAGAACTTTTGTTTGAAAGTCTTGGCCTTCTATGCTCATTAAGTTTCGGTTCTATATCAATTTATCAGCTGTCAATGTGGTCGAAAAGGTCTTTCTTGTTCTTCAACAAATTTAAAAACATACATTTGGTGGATACGCCTTTGTTTCCACATTAAACTCCCCCCACAGAGAAACCCGCCCCGACGTCACACCCGTGATGGTCATAGATGAATAGGTCAGAAGCGAGAGAGAAACGGAAATAAGGAGTGTGTGACTTGGCCCCCATGTCGAAAGGACCGAGAAGTGTGGACGACTCGACCGAACCCAGGATTTCCGAACGCAATGAGTCACGACCCGGGACCCCGCAACTTCTAGGGAGACCGCTTAATATCGTCGACAAGTTCGCATGCAACCCGGATACCCCGTTCCCACCCCCGGAGCCCCTCCCCCCTCTGCGCAACCTAACCGAGTGGTCAGGTGGGTGCTTCGTTTTCTCCGCTCTGTCTTCGTGAATAGAAGGGAAAGGTGAAATCAACTAACTACGGCCACCCGCTCCGCAACGAGGCTTGCATTCACCCCGGGGAGGGAAGACCAGGCGTGTTGCCCTCCACGTCACGCCATCCGACACAAGAAGCCGAATGGGTGACGAGACATTTTCAAAAGGGATACGTTTTTACATTAAAGGTTCTCACGGTGGAGACTGAAGACAGGGGGTTCGCCCCCGTCTCCTGACTCCCCGTCTAATTGTAATCGTTCATAGCCTTCTCAGTGGAGACTGAAGACAGGGGGTCCTCCCCCGTCTCTTGACTAAAACAGCCCTTACGTTTAAGGGTAATCGTAAGCGTAAGAAAATTCAAGGTAGACAGAGTCGGTCATTTTTCGAAGAGGACCCACCAAGCCCGCCGATCGGCGCGAAAGGGGGGATTGAACCCCGAAGGAGTTCATCGGAATACGCCGAGCTCATAGCGGAGGCTCATCGACGGTCATAAGCGGTCTCCTGCGAAGGCGACGGGGATTCCGACCCGCGATCATGCCCCGGAAATCCGAAGGTATCGCCTCGTCGTAGCCACTGTCCTCGGGCATGCTCGAGAGGGTTTGTCAAAAAATGTTTCGTAATCATAGTTCGGGAGGAGAGTAAGAAAGCGTTTTATCGAATGACGTGTTGTAATCACAGCATGTAACAGATATAAGAAAGGTAATGGGGGTGTCGTGAAGAGGACTATTGTTCGTCGGAAAGAATAGCCCGTATCCTTTGTTTAGCCAACACGTTCGCTCGTCGGGAGGGCCTCTCCGGAGGAGAGCCCAATGCTGCAGGTGCTTCAACTGGTGGAAGCGGGTCTGTGGGATCGAATAGATTGGAGTGTATCTCCAGCGGGTACAAGTGTATAACGGCCCGGGTTATTTCACCACGACTTGTGCTGAGCAACACCGACCGGGTGTATCCATCAGGTGAAGTGTGAAGGACCTTAACTATGCCCAATTTCCACCTCAAACGCGGACCATCGTCCTCTATTAAAACCACGTCTCCAACCCTAACGTTTGGACGGTTAGAGACGTTCCAAGATTGTTTCAGACTGAGCAAATAATCTTTGCTCCAGGCGGACTTAAACTTAGCAATGAGGGAGAGCAAGTATTTGTACCTTTTGTTGACTTTCACTGGGTCCCTGTAGGTGACATCGTGTTCGAGCAATTCTTCAGGGACAGGAAGGGTATTTAGCTTGTATCCCATCAACAAGTGGGAAGGAGTGAGGGGCTCCTCGCAGTGGAGCTCGTCACCCACATAGGTGAGGGGTCGGCAGTTGACCACAGATTCCACCTCCGCAAGCACCGTATTGAACTCTTCATAGCTAACTAGAGAGGTTTTTAGGGTCTTCCGAAGATGGGTCTTGGTCAGTCCGATCAAACGTTCGAAGAATCCGCCGTAATGACTGCTTCTGGCGGGATTGAATCTCCAGGTGATGGAATGTCCAGTTAGGAAGTCCTTCACGGAAGGCAGTTCCCACAAGTCTCTTAAGTGCTGGGATGCAGCTTGGAAATACGTTGCGTTGTCAGAGTATATCACGGAAGGTGTTCCTCGCCTTCCGATAAACCGACGTAATGCTCTCAAAAATGACTCGGTGCTGTTGTCGAAAACTAGTTCCAGATGTATCGCTCTAGTCACAGCGCAAGTGAACAAGACCACATAACTTTTAGTCACTTCATTCCTAGGAACCCTGACATTAAAATAGCCTGTGAGGTCCACTCCGATTACCGTGAACGGTTTGCTTTCTACTACTCGGGAACGAGGCAAGGCAGCTAGTGGCGCCGAACGAAAGTGTGCAGCTTGTAAGCGTTTACAGAGACCACACGGGCGTATCACTTTCTTCACCGTTGTCCTCATCCGAGAGAAATAAAAACGCTGACGGACAATCGACACGAGTTCTGAAATACCAACGTGGTGGTTCGTTTGGTGAAGTTGCCATATGATGAGCTGGGTGAGATGCGAGTCCGATGGCAACAGCATAGGGAACTTTGCGTCGAAAGGTATCAGCGCATTGCTCAATCTCCTGTCGCATCTGATGACTCCATCTACTAGCGTTAAGCTCAGTTGTTTCACCAGATTAGTTAAAGGCAGGGAGTCTCGGAGGCACGTAACTTCGGGCAGATAGTGTTCCCTCTGGAGCCTCCGAATCCAGTAGAGTTCCGCGTTACTTTTCTCTTCTATGGAAATCAAATGGGAGAATTCGGGCCGTAAGACGGTCCTGGTCATAGGGATCTTCTGCCTTGCCTTCCTCAAGTTCTCGATGAACCTGTGGACCAACGCAGTGATCCGTATGATCTTATTAAGGGAGGAGTAACGTTCTAAATCAAATAGGGGAGCAGCTTTCGGTACCACGGTGGTGGAAGCGGCTACTATGACCTCGTCCGTCTCCACAGTCCCTTCACAGAGGGAAGGGTGTTCGGTCCAGACGGGCCAATTTGGAGGGCTCGTGAGCCAAGGGGGGCCCTTTTTCCATAAGTCCGTGAATACGTACTTATAACTTACTCCTCTAGACGCCGCGTCGGCGGGGTTGTCTTCTGTGGGGACGTACCGCCACTCGGCCGTCGGCAGGTTTCTACGAATTTCATCGACTCTGTTCTGGTTGAAGAGGGGGAGCTGCTTGGAGGAGAATATCCATCGCAACGCCACCTGGCTGTCACACCAGCAGTAGATCTTAGCTACCTCTAGTAAATCCTTGTAGGCGTCGATAACAAATTTAACGATTCGTGATGAGAGCAGGGCTCCCATTAGTTCCAGACGCGGTATCGTGAGTTCTTTCATGGGTGCAACTTTTACCTTTGCCATAAGAAGATTCGCGGTGGGAAGGTGCTCTCCCATCGATACAGCGTACACTGCAGTGGCATAGGCCGCGCCCGACGCGTCTGAGAAGGCATGTAGTTCTACCTTTCGAGCGAAGATCAGCTGTCTAGGTATCGTTAACTGTAAACAGCGTTGCAAATGTTCGGCAATTGAAACCCACTCCTTGCGGTGTTCATCGGAAATAGACTTGTCCCAACCTAGTTTCTCCTTCCATAATTTTTGCAGGAGAATCTTCCCTCGAACAGCCACCGGGGACAAGATGCCCAGTGGGTCAAATATGGAAGCGAGGTTCTGCAAAATGGTTCTCTTTGTAGCTGCTTCCGAGGCGACCACCTTGAGGGGGTACGAAATGGTGTCTTCGTTCGTATCCCATTCCATACCCAAAACTTTAATCGTAGTGTCTTCGGCGGCCGCATCGTTCTCCCGGAACTTTACGTTCGCTCCTTGACAATTGGACACCCACTCTCGTAAATTGAGGCCGGCCTTTTCGAAGAGGGACCGGGACTGACGAAAGAAATCTTCCACTCCTGCTTCGGTGTCAAAGGTACCGAACAGGTTGTCCACGTAGATTTGGTTTAATATTATGTCTTCATAGTCGGTGTCTGAGTTTCGGACGTGGTGTTGAATACAGGCAGCCAACAAGAACGGACTGCAGGTGGCCCCAAACAAGACCGAAGTGAACCGATAAGTGACTAGGGGGCTCCTGGGGTCAGAAGGGTCTTTCAACCACAGGAAGCGTGTAGAGTCTCTGTCCTCCAACCTGAGACGTATCCCCAGAAATGCCTTCTCTATGTCGGCCGACGTAGCGTACTGTCTTAGCCGAAGTTTCAGAAGGATCTTAGTCAAGTCGGTGATGAGGGAAGGTCCACTGTGTAGGCACTGATTAAGACTAGGATTGTTAGAAGAACAATCGAACACTAGTCTCAGTGCCGTGGTGGATGAGGACTTCCTGACCCCATGATGAGGCAAATAGTGCAACTTGGCTTTAGGGTGGATCGGAGTAATAGGGGTCACCTCTTCAATGAAACCCCTCTCCAGTTGATCCTTTATAACATCTGAGTAACTTTCCATTAGCTTGGGGTCCCCTCTTAATCTCTTGAGAACGCTATATAAACGTCTCTTGGCTAGAGCGTAGTTGTCGGGAAGAGAGGGGTGGCTGGCACGCCAGGGCAGTGATACCACGTATCGACCATTTTCGAATGATAAATTCTCTTCGAAGGCCTCTAGTGTCGTTTTCTCTGCCTCGGTGAATTGTTCGTCCGGCATGATGCCAATTTGGGACAAGGACCAAAGTCGATCCAAATCTTGCATGGGGATTCCTGTCCCCCCCGACTGGAAAGGACTAGGATTCGAAAGGGAGTGTGGTTGCTCAGATACTTCGGACACACCCATCATAGCTCCATCTTCCAACTGAAGGGAGGACGGGCGGGGAGTGTCTTCAATCGAATAGCGCGCGATGGGAAGCATAGATGATTCAGAGTCTTCGGGCGCCTCCGTCTTCGCACCGTCCTCCAACTGGAGGGAGGATGAGCGGTGCGTTACGTTGGTCAAGTAACATTCAGATCGAGTTGCCGGTTCAGATGCCTCGGACGCCTCCACCATCGCGCCATCCCCCAACTGGAGGGAGGAAAGGCGGTGTAGGCCGTCAGTCGAGGAGGGCTCGAGGTGAAGTTGAGATGACTCGGAACACTCGGGCGCTGCCGTAATCGCTCCGTCCTCCAACTGGAGGGAGGCCGGACGACTTGTCTCGTTAGTCGGAGATCTTTCGGTGTCAGGTAGTGAGGATTCAGAGTCTTCGGGCACCTCCATCACCCTATCTTCCGATTGGAAGGAAGCAGAAAGGCGCTCCTGGTGTCAAGAGGGGAGATCAGGCCTCAACTCGTTGGCGAAATGAATCTCTGCCCTAAAGGTGGACACGACCGATACCTGTGCGGCGGAGTTTCCGGAGGAAAAGGGTAACGGTCCCCAGATGATGTCGCCCACGTTGGTCTTCATGAGGTTAACGCCAAGACGGGATTCGTATGACCTTATAAATTTCCCCAGCATGTCTGCTCCAATGAGTAATTCAACTCCGACGACCGTGTCACTGTCCGGGTAAGGGTTCGCTAAGTGAACGCGATGTCTTCGTAACATCCTAGTGGTGTCAACTAAGCCAGGAATCCTAATGTCGGAAGGCAGGTTATCCACCACAATAGCTGTGATGGGAATTGTTCCATCCTTCGTTCTAGCCTTCAGGGTGACGACGTCGTGTAAGGTCGGGGTTCCCTGACGGTTGATCCCGTTGATGGCGATCTCCACCTGAGTGTGAGGTATACATTGCAATTTTTGAACTACGGATCTCGCTACCAAGGATTTTTGGGAGCATTGGTCGAATAAGGTTCTCACCGTGAGGGTGCCAGCTCCCTTGTAGACAGCCAAATCGGCCAACGGGAGGGCCACTCCTTGACCACCCGAGTAAAGTGTCGTCAGATGGCTCGAAGCGGTTTCTCCTGGTGTTGCTGTCGATG
>JABUQX010013366.1:5000-7500 GCA_015478945.1 Trachelipus rathkii
AATAATAATAAAAATAAAATAATAATAATAAATAATAATAATAATAATTAATAATAATAATAATAATAATAATAATAATAATAATAATAATAATAATAATAATAATAATAATAATAATAATAATAATAATAATAATAATAATAATAATAATAAATAATAATAAAAATAAGGACACTTTTAAAAGTAGGTTTCCATGTAAATACATGTTCTTTCAAAGAAAATTTAAATTTTTGCCATTTTTTTTAATTAAGCTTTTTTCATAATGTTTCGTACTTTATAAAGTGTATATTATAGCAAAATAAGGAACTTTAATTGACTTATTTTTGTAAAAAGAGTAAAATTTATTATTGTATTTCACTGATTCTAATAATAATTTATGTATTTATATAATTTCTTTATTATATTACTATATTTCAGAAGTCCAAAGTTTGAAGGAAATTTTAAAGTACTTATGCTTTAATACGAGAAACAAATTCGCTCAAAGACGGATGAGCGGAAAATTACGAGATGAGAGCTGTTCATGTTATACACGTATACATTTTTGGCCGTAATTGTGATGTGTGGCTGAGAGATGTGAACCATTATATAATAATAGCTGATAATGTGCTCGGCAACTTGATCCGAACAAATTTAGAATTACCCTGGCATGTAATATTAATATTAATTCATTTTCAATGGGGATTCCGCTTTTCAAGGCGCATATATATATATATATATAGTATGGAATATATATATATATATATTATAATATATATATATAATATTTATCATATATTATATATATATATATATATATTATAATAATATATATATATATATAATAATAATATATATATATATATATATATATATATAAAAATTATTATATATATATATATATATATATATTATATAATATATATATATAAAGTATATTATATAGTATATATAATATAAATGAAAATGAAAATAATAATTGAAATTGAAAATGCTTTATTTATTTTTTTTCTCATCTGGTCAGTCATCTTCGCATCAATAGATGACTGGACGCTTCGCCAGCTGATATATTATATATTATATATATATATATATATAGTATATTAAGTATATACTATATATATATATTATATAGGGGTATATATATTATAATATATATATATATTATATATAGTATATATATATATATATATATATATAGATATATATATTAATATATATATATATATATATATATATATTAAATGCATTTAGAACCAGGGACTTAAATGTAGGGTTTCTAAGTTTGCAGATGATTCCAAATGGCCACCACAGTTGGGAATAGTGAAGGATCGTATAAAGATTCAAAATGATCTTGATAAACGTCTTGGGTGGGTGGATGTGTGGCAAATGAATTTTAATAGTAAAAAGTGTAAGGTTCTTCACCTAGGTTACTCAAATAAAAGTTTTAACTACGATATGAATGGGGATTGGCTTGAGTCTGTGGACCAAGAAAAAGAATTTAGTGTGAATTAAAGCAGTAATTTGAAAGTAACTAATCATTTGGAAACAAGGAATAAAGCTAATATAAGATGCTAGGTATAATAAATGACAATGTCGCTTACAAGAGCAAGGAAGTTATAGGTAAACTGTATAATAGCTATGTTAGGCCAATGTTAAAATATTGTCCACAAGTGTGGGCCCTTATTTAAGGAAAGACCTAGATGTGCTAGAAAGAGTGCAACGGAGAGCAACAAGGATGATTTCCGTGAGGGTAAGAGCTTTGAGTAGAGGTTGAAGGCGATTTCTCAGAGGGGACATGGCACAAGTCCATAAAATATTTACATCTATTGATAGTACGGAAACCAATAAATTCTTCCTAGTAGACCACGGACTGGAGACCAAGGGGCACAGTAAGAAAATTAAGAAGGCATGCCATCTTGATATAAGAAAGCATTCATTCATGAACAGGGTTGCTAATTTTTGGAATGGTTTGCCGCAGAAGGTTGTTGGGTGTGACTTAATTGTAACATTTAGGAAAGGATTGGATAGGAATATGGATGGTTTGGATATCATATAGTATATTTTGACTAATCCAAATTGGCGGGTTTTTAGTTACAGTAATTATTAAGGTTAAACTGAATGTTATGACTGTAACAAAGTTATTAAAGCTTGTAGGGTGGTTAGCATGTACTTTAGCTATATTTTTTTCTTTTAGTTGTAGACTTTGTGTATACAATGTAAATTATTGACAAGTCCTAGGTTGCTTTGTGGATTTGCATGAGCATGTTTGGTGATTAGTTCTATTAGTTGACTGGGACAGTCTCGATATGCCCATGTGGCTTCTTACTCTCTATATATATTTAATGTTCTAATGTCACTTAGAGTCCTTCATCGTAAAAAGAATTATTTTGAGTCACGTCATCAGAAAACGTCATTTCATGTCATACGTCATCGGTAAATGTCATTTCACGTCATACTTCATCTGAAAACGTCATTCTGAGATGTTATCTTCATTTCTATCTTCTTTCGTCATTATTTTACT
>JABUQX010013366.1:10000-15000 GCA_015478945.1 Trachelipus rathkii
TTTTTTAAGCACCAGCTTTCTCACCCATAATTGCAGTACTCAAAGCCTGGCCCTCATTTTAAGATAATGGTCACAGGAGATTTTTCACTCTCATCAGCGGATTTCGAACATTGACACCCGGCGTCGCAGTGCTTACAATAACGAATGCTCTACCACTAGCCATCCACGTCTCCAAAAAAGAACGCTTCAAGCGTAGTTTATTATTATTATTATTATTATTATTATTATTATTATTATTATTATTATTATTATTATTATTATTATTATTATTATTATTATTATTATTATTATTATTATTATTATTATTATTATTATTATTATTATTATTATTATTATTATTTAGTATTATTATATTAATGAAACTTTAAAAAAAAATAGTTTTTATTTTTCTATTATTTATCAATAAAAATAATGTGGGTTCACACGTTAATTTTTGGAATTTTTTATCAAATTAATGCATTTCTCTCACACGTTATATATATATATATAATATATATATATATAATATATATATGATATATATATAATATATATATATATATATATATATATATATATATATATAGATATATATAATATATATATAAATATATTAATATATATATTATATATATATATAGATATATAATATTATATATATATATATATATATATTATAATATATATATATATATATATTATATAATATATATATATAAGTATATATATATATATATATATATATATAAATATATATTTTTCTTTTTAAATAGATTTTTCAGTTTTATATATATTCTTCTTAACCTTCTAAGTCTTTTCTTCTTCTTCTTCTTCTTCTTCTTCTTCTTCTTCTTCTTCTTCCTTCTTTCTTCTTCTTCTTCTTCTTCTTCTTCTTCTTCTTCTTCTTCTTCTTTTCTTCTTTTCTTCTTCTTCTTCTTCTTTACATTTCTTCTTCTTCTTCTTTTCTTTTTCTTTTTTCTTTTTCTTTTTTGGTCTTTTCTTCTCTTCTCTATTCTTAAACTTCCACATCTCCGTTCTTCTTTCTTTTGTCTTCACATCAGCTTGTTATTCTTCTTCTTCTCTTCTTTTCTTCTTCTATCTTCTTCTTCTTCTTCTTTTTCTTCTTGTGAAAAAGGTTCCTCCTGTTCGACGAAATGATTTTCAAATTGATGTTTATCGATTTTTTCTTTTTTTGTAATTACCTTTATAGTGAGATTTGTCTCCAGTACGCGCGCTTATGCACAGACTCGTCAAGATCATGACAATTCAAGACCCTGTATTATAGTAATATATTATAATATATATATATATTATATATATATATATTATACTATTATATATATAATATTAAATATATATATATTTTTTATTATTTAAAATTTAATTATATATATATATTATATTTTTCCTTTTTTCTACACTTCGGCGAATCAATTGCTCTTTTACATTCTGAAGATTGTTGACTTTGGTTGGTTGCCTCCTGTAAACGCAGAAGGTCCAGGAAGAACCAGTGGAGTAGCCCAGGAGTATTCCAAACAGAATGTCATGAGGGGCTCAAAGTATTTTCTATATTATTCTTAAAACAACCTAAACAAAATGAGGAGTAGATAAGAGTGTAGAGGGTGGAGGGAGAGGTTAGAGTGAGAGGTGGTTTAAGATAGAGGTAAGTGTGAGTGTATCTTAAATTCCTATAGCAACAACTTAAACTTTGGATAAAATTTATATATATATATATATATATATATATATATATATATATATATATATATATATATATATATGATATATATGTAATGTCATTATATATTATATATATATATCTATATAGAAATAGTATGATATAGGTCATATATATATAAATTATTTAAAGTTGTTTTATCCATATGATAACGCGCTAATTCGTAAGCTCTAATATGATATAATACATGATTTAAAATCTTAAAATCTATATTTAAATAATGTTTTACCAAGGAATATGAACTCGGTGGACTTTTATCTTGTAATTCTCAGAGTTCTTAAGTGTTAGATAGTAGATTATATACCTTTATGCTAAATCCATTCGGACATCTATATTCAGCATGTAATATTACAGATATTATATTATATATATATATATAATATAATACTATATAATCTTAGAAACCATAATACGTAATATACGCCTCTCTTCTTGACATATAACATCTATACATCATATATATAGTAGACAAGTCATCTCTGTCGAACAGAGACTATAGCTATATTATATAGATTAAATACCATAAATAATAAATAGGATCAGAACAAGGAATATATAATACAAGTATCAATATAATATTATAGTCATTATCTAAAATTTCACAAATTAGTTGTGTTTTGAGGCAGTGTTCAAAGAGTTGTTTTACAAAACTACGAATACTGCTACAAAAAATATAATAATATAAAATCAAAAATTGTTAAGACGTGTGACGATCATAAGTTATGAGATCAAGGAATAAGGTTGTGCCTTCAAGATTAGTTGAATCTAGAAAAATAAAAAGAGGAACACCACCATAACGACCGCATAATGCTAATGCTAAAATATTAAAAACTCATATAACATAATAATCAATTATCAATCAATCAATTAAATATAACTCTTAAACCTAAAATCTAACTTATCCTAATCCTAACCTTAAATCTCTTTAAATAAAATACATAAACATATAATTATAAGTATAAAATATACATAACCCTAATCACTAATAAATATAATAATATAAATTACCTAATAAAAACATAAATCATAACCTAATCTAACGCTGCGGGATACTTGTAGGTGATAAATTTTTTTGATAATATGTCTCGTATTAATTATAATTATAATTTTAATATAATTTATGAACCTATGTGACCTTTCTAGGACTTCTATTAATTTATTAATTAATCAATTAATTATAGATAATAATAATGATAATATATAATACGATCATAATATAGTGACATAGTATATGTAATCCAACTTAATAATAATTAATTAAAATCATAGTTGATGAATTAAAATAATAATAATATAATAATAATAATAATAATAATTAAATAATAATAATAATAATAATAATAATAATAATAATAATAATAATAAATAAGTAAATAATAATAGATAAGATACATAATAATTAAATAAATACTAAATAGATAAGTAATAATAAAATATAATAATAATAATAATAATAATAATAATATTGCATCCATTTATCTTACGCTCAGTAATTTGAAAACAAATTATTGAAAGGTTCTATGAATAATAAATTTACCTATGAACTACGGAGCCCGGAGCCGGGAGCCGGAGCCGGGAGCATAGGCCGGGAGCTTTGATGATGTGAATGGAAAGTAGTTAGTCTCGCAAAAATATTTTTTTCGTTGTCCCGACCGCAGTGACTGTAAGCACGATAATTATGTTTGGCGGTTTAGGATATGGTGTTTACTGGTTCCTCCTGTCCCGATGTAGGAAGGTGGTGAATTTAGGGTAAAGTAATATATATTTTTTCTTTGGGACATCTGGCCACTAAGTGCGGGCTGGTTAGGTGTGTGTGTGTGTTTTCCGTGGTGATATAATTTTCTGATGATATAACAGACAGTGTAGTGTGATATATCACTAAACTTTTTACCAAAATATAATTTATAGTTTATTCGATCATATGCATTGTATAATCTCCGATATGTTCGTGTGTGTTGGTTTTGATGACTTTAAAATTTCATTAGAAAAATTTCTGTTAATGCTTTGATAGGTTTCTCTTTGTAATTTCTCTAGACTAAAATAATACTTAGGTCAAAAATTTTTTTGGTACATGGATTATAAATATTGTTGTAATATAAATGAATAATTTTGTTTACTAAATTTAAACGCTGCTCTGTGTTCGAACTGCCAACGCAACAAGGATTGCGTATACTGTTAAACTATATACTTACCTATTTTTTATTATCTATTATACTCTATAGAAAATGATATCTATTAAGCAGTTATTAGTATATGACTCATATGCTATATATCTACTATATAATATACTCGTATTATATGTATACTAGTTTGGAGTAATGAATTAATCAATGATTATATATATAGTAATACTTATTATTATACAATCTCTATCTTTATCTCCTTATAATTCATGATTTAGTACTCTTTCTTCCTCTGGGTTATCTACGATTCTATCTTATATTTATCGTATGTTATTGGACTGTTCTATCTCTTAATGTCTCTCCACTAGGAATATATGATTCTACAGCTCTAACTGGACTAGAGGAAATGTTTCTCATATGAGTGATCAATTATGGTTGTATGACGTTAGATCAGAAGTGGCATAGCGGTAGTGGGACGCTCTCACTGGTCTTGAAAGAGGATATTTTACCGTCCAGTTGGTGAGAATAAAAGAAGCTGTTCAAGATTCAGGAGGAGGTTGCACTGGATAGCTACTTCTTCCTGAGATACATTTTTTTTGGCCTTCAGAAGTAAGGTTCTTTCCTTCTTCCTTTCATTCTACCTAATTCGTATAATTATTTCATGTTGGTCGAAACTCTTACTGTCAATCTACTAAGCCATTATCATTGTTTGGTACAATAGTACAACCATTATCATTGTCTAGATACAATAATACAACCTTATATCATGTGTCTAGATGTAGCAATAGTACAACTATTTCATGCCATCGGTTCTAGAACAATAGTACAACCATTATCATTGTCTAGAAATCTGAGATTGACAATAGTACAACTCGTTAGCATTGTCTCTGATACAATATGGACAACAACGACGAGTTGATCATTAGTCTTCACGTTACTTGGAAATAGTTTACAACAAATTAAGACGATTGTCTAGATAAAATAAGTACAACCATTATCATTTTCTAGATACAATATAGTACAACCGATTAATGACCTTGAAGAAATCGGAAACTTTTGGTTAATGTTCAAGGAATTTATGGGAAATAACGAAGATAGACGAAACCCAGACAACACAACACACACACACACACAGCCACACACAGTACCTACATCCGAGC
>JABUQX010013366.1:22500-25000 GCA_015478945.1 Trachelipus rathkii
CATCCGCATAATAGGTAGGTAGGGAACCCTCCACTCATCTCCATTCTCCACCATTCTAACACCATTACCTGCATCCCCATCTCGATTCTTCTTTCATAACCCCCAATCCATATACCAAATTGAATAACCAAGGAGACATATACACAACCCTGTCCTACTCCGCTATTAATCCTAAACCAACCACCATTGACACCATTTATTTTTACACACGCTTCACTATCGTCATACATACTTTTGATTCCATTCAGAAGCCTACCACCAACACCATATATATCACTAACACCTGCCATAAACCTTCCCTATTAACTCTATCATACGCCTGTTGCATAATCTCATAAAACCTCAATACAATTTATTCTTCTTCTCCCTACATTTTCTCATCATTTGTTTCAATGTAAAGATTTGATCCACACATCCTCTAACCTCCTAAAACGCACTTGTTTTCACACAATCACCTCATCACTCGACCCTCCTCGTACCAAAAATACCAGCATATACCTTCCCTACAACACTCAATAAACTTAATTCCCCTATAATTTCTAACAGTTCCCCTTTTCTCCTTACCCTTATATAAAGGGTAACTATTACCGCTCTCCTCCAATCCCTTGGAACTATACCCTCCATAAACGCTTAATTACACAACTTCAAATCCAATCAATTCACCATCTTGCTCAAGTTCTGACATTTCACCAGTAATTTCCATTCTATACCTGCAGATTTACCATTCTCAACTTTCTCACTACCCATTACCTCCTCCTTCTAATAACCTCATCCCCAAACTACCTATTCCTTCTTGCACCATCAAACCCACAACATTCACTATCACCTCTTCCATTACTGTTAATATTGTGCAGTATTTTCGAAGTGTTCTTTCCCCACTCCTCTCACACCCATTTCATCAGTTACACAAGCAACCAAATCCTATTCATTATTCTAAAGCAGATTCCCCTTATTCTCATTCTTAACCTTTCGCGCTTCCTTTCCAGAAGAGCTTTCCTATTTCCTTGTAAGTCTTCATTCATCGCTTCCTTCAACTGTCATTTTCTCTTGTTTTCTCCTACGTTAACACCTTTAGTATTTCTTTTTTCCTCCTAATATAATTCCAAGCATCTTCTCTTGAGTCTTCATCATTTGCTTTTAATACATTCAACAACGCTTCTTTTTTTTAACTTTAACCGCTTTCATCACCTCTTCATTCCACCTTTCACCTGTTTAACATTCTTACTTCCTCTTTAGCACATCCACATACTTCTTTGCACTACTAACAATTGTGCTTCCTTCATTTGCCCCAGATTCGTTCAGTATCAATTGTTCACATTCAACCGTTTTCCTAGCGAGCGCTCTTACTACTTATCCTTATTGTCCTGCTCACTTAACTTCTCACTCTTAATTTTACCTACTTCCTTTCGTAACACCTTCCTCTCCATCCAAGCCCCCACAACTTAATTTTACAGCAGAACAACTAATGATCTGATAATTCCCATTCCTAAACCCTAAAACTGATTTAACCATCCAACACATACTTTCAACAATCTCCTTCTTCAAAACCAACACTAAAATCAATCATACTTTCACTTCGATACCATCTCTACCTACCCAACTCTCGTATAACTTATGAATACTCTTGTGTTAAAGAAAGTATTACTTGCACACATCTCTCTCTTCACAGAAATCATCACCTTCCTACCATTCTCATTTCTTCCCGCCAACCCCAAAACCAACCTGTTATACCATCCCTTTTTTGATCAACTATCCAACCATTCAGGTCCCCAACACTATCAATCTGAAGCTCCTACTCACCCCTCCAAAAATCATTCAGATTATCCCAAAAAATCGTACTCTCTTCAACGTTTCCGCTCAGATGGACCATACGTCACCACCACAATACCTTGACCTTTTCAAACTTAAATTAAAACCATTAGAATCTAGGACCACACACATCAAAGTCTACCATACGGCTTTGTACCACAGGCACTCAAATCAACATTGCAAACTCCTTCCTCTTCCTCTCCATTCATTTCCACACCAGTCACATCACGCATTTCACACCACACACTCAAATTTCATCGTTTCCTTTCATCTTGTTTCAGTCACAGCGAGCAAATCAAATTTGCCCTTTCTAATACATCCATCACCTCTCTCCTCTTCTCTCAACATTTATCCTGCTGAACATTCCATGTACCCAACACGATTCATCACAATTTCGCAAGATAGAAAGCCGTTTACGACGATCACAGACCTCTCCGAGGCCTGCCATTAGCATTTCCCTGGCAAGAAATATAGATGGTAGTAGGCAGCCAACACACTATCACCGTCTCCTTATCGGCTCCTACGACACGCAGGACATACGATGTGGGCAAATCTTTCTCCCCCACACACAGGGATATGAGTAGTAGGGATGTCCTGTAAGGTGTTATCAAGAAGAGGGGTGTGTACTTTAAGTATGTGTATATGATATGTGGATAATGGTGGTCAGTACTATGTTGCCTGGAGGATGAGT
>JABUQX010013366.1:27500-32500 GCA_015478945.1 Trachelipus rathkii
TTGAGGTGAAAACAGAGTGAAGCAGGGAGTGTTTTATCGCCCACTGCCTGTTTATATTATATTTAGACGTGGTGATAAGGAAAGGGAAAGAGAGACTGGGAGAATTTGAAGGGGACATGATGGCATATGCGGACGATCTGGCATGTTGGAGCTAGAGAGAGGAGACGATTGGAGAGGTAGTAAGTTGTTTGCAGAGGAGTTGGAGGAAGCAGGGATGAGAATGAACGTACAGAAGACAGAGATTAACAGTAACGCTTAGGAAATGAGAGGGGATGAGGATGATGGTGAAGAGGATGAGTGGAAGGGTAAATACCTGCAATTATCTCGGAGGATGTTTAACAAAGGGGAGGAAGTGGAGGAGAGATTACGCGAAGAATGGAAAAGTATGTTAGTTATGAAAGCGGTATACCCATGATGAAAGATAGAAAAATAATAATAATTATAAAAGTGATTTTTAACAGTATACTGACTCCGACACTGTTGTAAGGAGCGGAAACATGGACAACAACGAGAAGAGAGGAGAGTAGAATACAAACGGCGGAGATGAGGGTATTAAGAACTATGATTGGAAAGAGTAGGAGAGACAGAATAAGAAATGAAGTAATTAGAGAAGATATAGGGGTGAAGAAGATGATACTGAAGGATGGATATGGGAGATTGAGATGGTGGGGATCTGGAGAGGATGCAGCCGGACAGGATGCCGAAAAGAAGATGGGAATGGACACCAGAGGGCAGAAGACCTAGGGGAAGACCGAAGAAGAGATGGGCGGAGTCGGTGGAGGACTCTCTGGAAAGATGTCAGCTACCAAAAATGAGAGTGCTGAAAAGAAGAGGAATAGTGCAGGAGAGGGATGTCTGGAGAAATGGAGAAAGATGCTTGCGCGACTGACAGGATGAAGAATCCTTCCTGGGAGAGGAAAGAAATATATATATATATATATATATATATATATATATAATATATATATATAAATGTATAATATATATATTATATATATATATATATAAGTATATATTATATATATTATATATAATTAATATTATTAATATATATATATATATATATATATATATTAAAATTGTAATAAGAACTTACCATCGTTTTATAAGGTCAATTTCAGTTTCCTTGCTTTTTGACTGAGGTGATTCAAAATATTTTCATTGCTGACTTCTGTGCTGAGATCTTGATGAATTGACAGTAAAGTAAGACCTGTAATGCGATCCTCTCCAACACTATTCCGTAAATACGTTTTCAGACGCCTTAATGTCGAAAAGTTTTTTCTACTGTTGCGGTGGATACAGGCAATACTGCTAAGATATTCAGGAGAGTAGCAATGTTAGGAAACCTCCTCTTGTCACACTTAGCCAAAGCACCGATCGCAGTTTTTGGTTTTTCATTTTCTAACAGCCATTTACGCTGCCATAGACACCACTCTCCTTTAGTGTATCCTCGTGAGGGTCTGGAATGTCGTCTTTATAAAAGAGGATATTTTTTTTCAATATGCTTATAAAGTACATTGCACTTTTCTGGCAAAATATACTGAAGTGAAATGATAGTGGTTATGCGAGAGAAATTCGATCAGTCAACGAAAAATCAGATCATCAATAAACGGAATAAAAACTGAGATGGGGTATTATGATTCGGGATCTGATGTAGGCAAATTACAACGATGTTTCTGGAACTTCGTAATTCTTGAATTTTTATTCAATACTATCTGTCGTATACATTTTAGCTGTGTAAATATGGTTTTAAACTCTGTGCCTGCATTTTGATCTTTTTGGAGAAGTTGAATAATGTCTTTCACAAAGTTTATTGCACTGACAATGTCTGGACACTCTGTAACTGTTTTGACAAAGTGTAGGTTATTCCAAGAAATTTATCTTAAAAGTATAATTTTAATTATAAATTCTAATTACTCGATTGAATTTAACCAACGAAGCAGATTCTGTGATAATTCACGCAGGAGCCATTCTTTTATTTTTTCCAATGACGCAAGTATGGCTCAAGAGTCCTCTAAAAAAAAAAACCTCTTCATTGCCGTTCAACACATCTTGGTCTCTCACATCTTCCCGATCCTCTTGTTATTCTGTTACTAGAAAACTCTTTTATTTTATCTCCAGAAGTTTTGTGCGCTTTGGGACTCGATCGAAAAAGTGCATATTTCAGAGATAATCCTAAGACGCTTCGAATTGCCTGAATTTTAGAAGAGGTCTGAGAGACATAGATTTAAACAATGTGCTACATAATGTGTGTATAGAGCTTTAGGATACTCATTTCCGAATAACAGATTGCACTCCTCGAAATTTGCCTCTCATGGAAGAGGCTTCTCATATCCTTGGCATATTAAATTTTCGAGTTTTAAACCAAGATAGCCGAGTCTCTTTAAAATTACATTTGCCAATGCTTTCCCCGAGAATCATTAACCGGAACAAATGATAAAAATCCTCTCTTAAAGTAATAAAGGAGTACACCTCCATCACCACCAATCGCGTACCTTAACACAAAGTGAAAACTGTTCTGTTTTGGAAATATCCATTGTTTCATCAGGTAATACTGAAAAAAAATTATTTTTATTAACTTCTTCCACTATTTTCCTTTGTATAAGCTGACTAAATGACTGTAATATTTCATTCTGTATCATCGGACTAGTATACATTGAATTTTTGGACGATAGAAGTAAGTGGTTCTTCATAACCTGGTCACCTCCATTTGCTCGAAACCTAAGAAGGCTTCTAAAATTTCCGTCATTTTCAGCTGGAGTTGATAATTCAATACGTCCAGAGTCACTTGAGCCCCTTAATGCAAGACCTTGCTGGCCACATAAACGTATAGTTTCAATTATTGGTACAAATTTTTCTAATTTTTCTTCACATTTTTCTTATTTTGAGTGTTCAGTTGTTTGTCTATGCTTTCGATTTTTTTCTGAATAAGAGCTTCAATATTATCTTATATATATATATATATATATATATATATATATAATATATATATTATATAATATATATATATATTTTTATATATATATATATATATATAATATATATTATAAATATATATAATATATATATATATATATTTGTAGTTTGTTTTCTGCTGAAAAAATTGCACTGTCGATAATTTCGGGGGGCTGCAGCCCCCTCAGCCCCCCCTGGCTACGCCCCTGATATATATATATATAATATATATATATATATATATAGTATATATATATATATTATATATATATATATAATATATATATATATATATATAATAATATATATATATTGTGCAAAAGACCTCTGTTGAGGGTTCTTTCGTTGGCACACCGTCCCTGAAACTTGGGTCAAGACATACCACAACACACTAAGTTTCCCAAAATCAGCTTTATTATCCTACGGCTTCCTTTAATGGCTTCCTTAACCACTTCTCCTGCTTCAATCTTTAAAGAGATCTTTTCCAGGAAGGTCACGAGTGACATTTTGACAGTTCCTAGAGCCTCCACTACTACTGGTACCACCTCCACCTCCACCTCCACCTCCACCTCATCCAATTCACAAATCCTCCTGATGGTATAACGTAGTTTTTGATATTTTATTTCTTTCTCTCTTTTATAGAGCGCTACTTTTCTATTAACTTCTATTAATTTGGCATTTTCCTGTTGGTTTCTTGATTAGAACAATACCCGGTCTATATCTGGTCTTTTCCCGGTCTATAACAAAACCCGGTTTATTGTTTGGTACAATAATGTCAGTGGGTATACCGAAATCATAGAAAATTTAACTTCACCTTCTTCAATTATTGAAGGGTAGGGTGGGAGGTTTGGGGGTTGCAATTTCATTGGTTATTAGTTATGTCGATACTATTTATTCTTCAAAGTCTGAAATGAATATTTTTGCATATGTAAACAATTCCCTACGTAGAAGTATCTCACATTCAGACAAAAAATGGGTCAATATCTCGGCAAACTCTTCACATATCTTGCACCTATCAGAGCCATCGGTTCCTTCTATGTGGGGTTTGAACCAGTTGGTTCTTAGGCGCCAGTTCTGAACTGTGATAAACGTTCCTTTATCATTTAATTTTTAAAATCCTTTAATTTTCTTTTTTCTTCATTAACAAAACTATTATTTAGTATCTCTTTTTTTTTAAATGTTTTGCGAGTCTATGATCTTCCCATTCTGTTATATCCGCCCCTTTTTTATGTTCTCCTCATTCTGTTACATCCGCCATCTTTCTTGATTTTTATAAGTTTCCTTTAAAATTTTGGTTCTTTCTTTAAATTTTACTCATTCCCTCCGTTCTGTGATCTCTAGTTGATGTCATATTATTCATGGGGCGGGGTGTGGGATCTAGTCACTTGCCTTTTTTGTTACTGAGGTTGTTCCTGATTTAAAATTCTCATATTCTTTTTAACCATCCAATGAATTTAGTATCTTTTCCTTCAATGTCTTCTGCTATCCAAACTATTTCATTCGTAGGAGCTTCTTATGTGTGGCATTCCCATGCCTCCTTCGTCTGGTAGGATGTGTATTCGAGCTGTGCACTGAGTTATTGTTATTGTATCTAAGGTGTTTATTTCGTGCTGGTACCAGTCCACAATTCCAAAACTGTATCTTATTACTGGTGTTGCCAATACTTTGCTTAACTGTATTTTTTTTTTGGGGGGGTTGGGGGGGTTTAATTCAGTTTTTAGTATCTTCTTTACCTTTAAAATGTATTACTAGTTTTACTCTCTCTTTCATAATTGCGGTCTCAATCTTGTCCCATTCTAAAACTTCATATGTATATATATATATATATATATATATATATTATATATATATATATATATATATATATATATATATATATATATATATATATATATATATTATATAATATATATATATTATTATAATATATATGGTTTTTTCAGATGTATGGTATGGTGTGCAAGTGTGAACTTACAGCGTCGACTTGGCGATTTAAACATTCTATTTTAACACTCACTGTATTTGCATGACTTAGATCACCAGGA
>JABUQX010013366.1:42500-68424 GCA_015478945.1 Trachelipus rathkii
CGAGGCCTGAGCTTACGGTCTCTCTTTTGTTTTTCAAGGAGTAGGAGGACGAGTCAATAGGTTATAATAGGTCAGTAGATTAAACGTGAAAAGTCAGTAGGTTAATTGAAGAAACATTACTTAAGTAAAAATCTTCCTTTAATAGTACCGTATCATTTTTGTTTCTATAATGACTTTTGTGCTGTTAAACATGTAGTGTACTTTCAAAGTTATTGTATATATATATATATATATATAGTATATGATATAAATATGTATTTCATATATTATATATATATATATATATTAATAATATATATATAGTATATAATATATAATAATATATATATAATATATATATATATAAAAGGTGTTGACAAAAATATGTATTTCACACATCTAGTTTTGAGTTTTGACATAGCTGTAAATTGTAACAAAGGATTTTTTCTGTATTTTCGATCTTCATCATGCTCCTAATGTGTTTTTTGTGGATTTGCATGAGACCATGTTTGGTTCTGTGGGCTTGACTGGGACAGTCTCGATAGGCCCATGTTGGCTTTTTACTGTCTCTATATTCTTAATGTCTTAATGGCTGAAATTGCATTGACATCTCATTCACCTACAAAGGAATCAAACCAAGGAACCTCTTCAAAAAAACTGAAGAGACAGTCATCAAGGAGCAAAGACAATTCAAATTTGCAATCTGTGAAAGAGGAAATGAGATTGGATAACATAGAAATGCTGCTACAGAAGAGAATCTTTCATGTGGCGGCATGAAAAATGGGCCAAGGTTTCCTTTATTATCAGTGCTTGCAAGCAAATATTTATCAGCCCCTCCCTCATCAGTCGAGAGCGAGCATATTTTTATTGTAGGTGGGAATGTAAACCCAAAAAGGAACAGGCTCTCACCAGATACTAGTGAAAGCTTAATGCTTTTGCATCAAAATTTGAAGAATTTTTGAGTTCGAAGTATTGAAATAATCTATAACCGTTTTAGACAGACTTTGTATCTTAATTATTATGTCATTTTTGAGTAATAGCGTTTTTTTTATTTTGTCTTTTCAGCTGATTAATGCTTTTAATGTAAATGCTTTTACACAAATGCTCATAGCCTTAGAATAAAAAAGAGCTGATTAGTTATACCATAAATGAGAATCTTGACACTATTTGCAAAACTGAGGCATGGGTTAATGAAGCAATTAGTAAATATGGAGGACTCCGTTCAGAATATGAAATCAGAACGGTTATCCTTTATTTATATCCCGCAGTAGAGAAAGAAGGGTGGGGTGTTGGCCTTTATATTAAAAGGCAATATTCATCTGTAATTATGATGACTTTAATAAACTAATCATGATATTGACTGGTATGGGTAGATTATCCTTACGTTCATAACTCACTATAGATAGGGGCAATTTTATAGACCTCCTGGCCCAGGCCCGGACTGAGACTCAGAAATTGTAAAAGAATTGAGACAGCATGCCACCGTAAAGAAAAGGTATAGTCATAATGGTGATTTTAACTTTTCTGGCATTCAATGGAATTCCTTGTCTAATACGGACCATAGTACTGTATTTATAAATTGGTATACTAGATAACTTTTTTGAGCCAGATGGTCCATGAACCCACAAGACATAACAATGCACTATTCAGACTTGAAATATTAAACTAACGATGAAAGTTATGGTCGGCGAGTTAACGAGTTGAGGAAGAATTTTAGGCTCGTGACCATAATATAAATAAGATTTAATATAATGTGATATCTGGCCCAAATTGCAAGTTAATAAAGGAAGGAAAGTTGATTTCAGATGGGTGAATTTTAAACCAAAAATTATGAGACATTCTTAGTAATAACTGACTGGGATAAATGAGTTTAAAAAGGTAAAATTTTATATATGTGGGAACATTTAAATCATATTTTTAATGAATATCAGTCAGTATGTTTTAAAAGATAAACCCATTAGAATGGCGAAGAGAAAACCTGGTTGGTGGAATAGAGAGATTATTTTATGTAGTAGATAAAAGCATAAGATGTTTAAAATATTCAAGGTATATAGGGAATGATTGATTAGAAAATTATAGGGAAAAATAGAAACGAACTTAACCAGTACAATAAGAAAGGCAAAGAGAGAGAGGCAGAAATTAATTTAGCAGGGAATACTAATAAGGACTGAAGAAGTTTTTTGCCTTTTTTATAAATTTAAAATTATGCCCTTGCAATTTGTTAACTAACAATTGATGAATTTACTGAGTGAAGGTAAAATTGTTGGTCAACATTTTCATGCTTATTTTGGCTTCAGTGTTTACATGAAAGATTAGATAATTGTTTGGAGACTAATAGTTCTTGTTTTATACTGTAACAAATAGACTTACAGAATTTGAATTTGATGTACAAAGATATTAACGTTTATTAGACATATTGATCACAGGTAAAGCTGCAAGGCGCCTGATGGGATACATTCTGGTAGAATTCTGAAGAGGGTAGTACCAGCATTGCAAAGGCAACTGTATTTGATTTTTAAGCATCTATAACATTTGTGAGGTACCAGATGACTTGAAAACAGCATATGTTGTGCCTATTTATAAGAAGGTAGTAAAGGAAAATTTGGGAAATTATAGGCAAGTTAGCTTAACAATCTCTGGTTGTAAGGTTCTGGAAAAGTTACTAAAATGTCATATAGAAGAAATATTTAGAAGATAAAAGGGTATTGTATGACTCTCCAGCACGGTTATCCAGAAAGGGTAGATCGTGTCAGACAAACTTTAGAATTTATGGAATAAACATTCTGACTGCATTGACCGAGGAGATGCAGTTGATATTGTCATTATTTTTAGTATTTGTCAGAAATGATAAGGTCCCCATATAAGGTGGGAACGAAAAAGTTTTTGCAATGTGGTATAGGTGGAGTGGGTACATGGGTTCGATTAAAGAGTGGTTGCGAATAGAAAACAGTGTGTAAAACTAATTGGCAATAAATCATCAATGGGAATAGTGAGCCGTGGTGTCCCACAGGGTTCGTGATGGAGCCACCTATTGTTCTTCATATATATAAACGATTTAGACAAGGGACTTAAATGCAGGTTTCTAAGTTTGCAGACGATACTCAAAGTGGCCACCTCAGTTGGAAATAGTGAAGGATGTATAATAGATTCAATGATCCTGATAAACTTCTGGGTGGGCAGATTTAGTTGGCAAATGAATTTTAATAGTAAAGTGTAAGGTTCTCACCTAGGTTACTCAATAAAAGTTTAGTAATTGATATTAAGGGGAATTGGCTTGAGTCTGTGGACAAGAAAAAGATTAGGTGTGATTATAAGCAGTAATTTGAAAGTAGCAATCGTGTTTGGAAGCTAAGAAATAAAGCTAATAAGATGCTTGGGCATAATAAATCGCAATGTTGTTTACAAGAGAAGAAGTAATAAGTAAACTGTATAATGCTATGTTAGGCCAGTAATAGAGTATTGTGCACAAGCTTGGGCCCCCTTTTTTAAAGAAGACTTAGATATGGCTAGAGAGTGTTGAAAGTAGAGCAACAAGGATGATTTCTGGTTTGAGGTAAGAGCTATGAGGAAGGCTGAAGGAGTTAGGAATGTTTTCTGTAGATAAGGCGATTTCTCAGAGGGGCATGATACAAGGTTACAAAATATTTACATCTTTGGACGATACAGAAGACCAATAATTTTAATTAATAGAGCATGACAGGTGACCAGGGGGCATAAGAAGAAAATTAAGGAAGAAAGCTATCAAATTTATATACCAGCATGGCATTCAGTAATAGGGTTGTTAAATTTGGAATAGTCTGCAGAGGAGGTTGTTGAGTGTTACTCGATCAACATTTAAAAAAGGGTTAGATTCCTTTATGGATGGGTTGGGTATCTCTAATACTTATTGACGAACGCAAATTCGCGGGTTCTTTAGTTATAGTATTATTAATGTTCGATTGGCATGTGCGACCATAAATTGTTATTAATGCTGTGATGGTCTTGGGTATCATATATATACATATCATTATTTTGACTAAGTCAATTGGCTGGTTTTTAATTAACAACAATTTGACAAGCCTAGGGTGCTTTGTGGAGTTTGCATGAGCATGTTTGGGTAGTGGGTTGACTGGGACAGTCTCGATAGGCCATGTGGCTTCTTTACTGTCTCTATATTCTTAATGTCTTAATGTCTTAATGAGGTTCTTTCTTCATTTATTTTTATTCTTTATATTGTAGCTATGTTTAAAGATCTTCTGTAAATTGTAATCTGTTAAAACATAAAAGCGAGAAGCTAAACCTTTGTTAATACTTACTGGGAATGGAAATGGAAGTACGTTTTTTGAATAATGACAATATGAAAAGTTATTATAATAATCTACAATTATTATTTTTTTAAACATACTATTTTAAATATAGTGTAAAAGTTTTCTTACAACGATAACGACTTATTAAGAAGCTTAATTCATCCACTAAATAAAAAAAAATAAAAAAATTCACTCATTTAATAGCCACACAGTAGTACTACAAGTTTTATTTAGATCATCTTTAATTCTAGAGAGTTTTTTCATATTTTAAAAAATATATAAATTAGGTACCTTTCAATAGAATTCCACTTTTGAAAAATGTGAGTTTTTTTAACTTTTGTTATAAGAATGAAAAATTGTGGATGGATTTTAATTATTTTCTCAGTGCTAGCTGATAAACTTGAGTATGTTAGCTTTTAAACTGGCAAAGTAAATTTTGTCCAAACAGTAACATATCGGCTCAAATCAGCGGGGCCTAATTCGTCCGATCACCCCACCGTTAAAAATGTGATGATGGGGTGATTGGACCACAATTGTTTTTCGTATTTTACAATATTTAATAGAACTTTTATTAGTATAAATAAATTTAAATATAAATCTTTTATTCTAAACGGTAAAATTACAAATAACAATGCGTATTCTTAAAAAATTTCTAGTTATTTCAAAAAGTGTCAAAATTTTTGAGCGGGGAGGGGTGAATCAGACCACCTTAAATTTTTATTCTTATTTTATGTATCATTATTGATTTATTTTATTAATTATACTAATTTTAATATGATAAACAATATTATCATTAAGTAAAAATTAATATCAAAATTGAATTATACGTAAACGGATTTAAACCAGATGGTCCGATTCAACCCTCAATGGTGGTCCGCGATTCACCCCTCCAAGGTCAGGCTGAATGAGCTTTATTTAAACTTTAATATAACTATTATTATTAGAATTACATTATTATTTTTTTGTGTGCTTATTACCTTACTATATGGCCTGAATTTCAGAAAAAAAAATCTCTCAAAAGTAATTTATTAAAAGTCAGGAGACGAAGTTATACCTAAGTGGTCCAAGTCACCTCGCCTGATGCTGATAAAATAAATAATTTAATATATATATATACTTGGGCACAAACCAAATATGAATAATGACTAAGTTTTGTTGTACGGCAATATCGCAATCCTGAGTGCTAGCAGTAACAAATATTCTTTCCTTATTATGTGGTATTTATTATATTAATTAAAGTATTGGTATCGGTATCAGCACCTAAAAAAATTGAGTATCGGTATCAGTAGGGTTGGGAAAGGAAAAAAACAAGCTCGTTTTTTTCCCAAAAAAATGTTTTTTTTCATGAAAAAACACACAGCCTGAAAAAACAAGTAAAAGAATTTTGTTTTTTTTCAATTAAGATTGCTCGAATTTATGTTGAACATTATATTATAAATTTTAGAAAATCTGCTCTAATTTGGACATTTTTTGGTTCAATTTCTTCATATTCAAAGCCCCTGAGTTTTGTGTTCAAAATTTTTTGGGTTTTCCATATTTATTTATTTTTGCTATTCTGTTCAGGATTTTCTGAAATTTGTTTAGTGCTTCATTAATGTTTTCTACTTTGTTTCAGTTTCAGTAACATTTTTATAACCTAATTATTTAATCAGAATTTAGAAATGCCACATGCAAAAAGTCGTGTGACTGTACTTTTTAAGGAAATAAAAGGTTGCAAAGACTCCCACATAAAATAACTTTTGTTGTGTAGACGTTGCAAAACCTAGTATTTATTGCTCATAATCTAGAACTTGGAAATTCTGAAAATTGCCACTGAGAGAGATGATTATGCTAAGGCAGCTAGCTTCGAGGTCTGTTTTACTGCCGCCTGGCTCTTCACCACTCGTCCATTCTCGACACCGATACTCTTCATACGACGAGATATCAGACATTAGTTAATAAAACTTAAAAACAGGACGTCCACGCTGACGAGCCCAGTGATAATGAGCTTGGCAGTAGTCCAAAGCACAGGAGATCAGTCCTCAGTAGTAGGGTTGAAAAAACCGTTTTTTCAAATCGTTTTTTTCAGGAAAAAAGCATGTTTTTTTCCATGTTTTTTTTCGTTTTTTCAGTTTTTATTTCGTTTTTTTTCAATTAAATGTAAATATTTTAAAAATATAAAGAGGCTATACTATGATATTTCACTTGAGTATTTTCATTTTTCATATAAGGATATGAAATTAAACACATATTCATTATGAATTTATAAAATAGCAGAGCTTAGCTTCCTCTTATTTTTTAATCATGTTTTCGTTACAATTTACAGTAGGGTGTAGCCTGCAGACTGCTGTTTGCAGCTTCTTCTATATAACTCAAATTACTATGATTTTAACATTTGTAATCAATGAATAGATATTTACTAATTTACTTTTAATATTAATGTATATTTATTTATATAAGAAATTCTTGAAGTAATAATGACAAAACTCAAAAGTGACTTTAAGGGATGCAAATTGAAATATAGAAATATTGAAATTAAATTATAGCAAGATTCGTTAATGAAGGAGGATGAGTGAATGACTGAATTAAATATTTGGCTTTGGAATATCAACTTTTGTTTCACTAATCACTAGTCCCCACTCCCCAGACCCCAGTCACTACTGAGTACTGACTACTGTGCTGTGACTACTGTCAAGCTCATTATCATTGGGCTCATCAGCGTGATCAGCCACATTTATTGTGATAGTGAATAGTCTGAATATCTCAGAGTCGGATGAAGTATCAATTGAGATGACAGTTGGTGAAGGAAGCATAACAGGACTCTTAAGCTTAGCTGCTTAGCATAATCATCTCTCTCAGTTCGTCAGTTGGCAAATTCTCAGAATTTCCTAGTTCTAGATAATGGCAATAAATACTAGTCTTTTGCAACGTCTACACAAAAAAGTTATATTTCATGCGAGGGCTTTTTGCAACCTTTATTTCCTTAAAAGTATAGTCACACGACTTTTTGCAAACGTGGCATTTCTAAATTTGAAATTAATTAAATAATATGATAAAAATGTTACTGAAAGCAGAAACAGAGTAAGAAAACATTAAAGGGGAGATTCATATATTTTGCTCGGGCGTGCCGTAATTTTTTCCATTTTCTGTGTATTTAAGTGCTAAAATTCAGTACGATTTTGACTATATAAACACCAAATGGTTAGCTTTTTTTTTTGCCCTCTAAAACGTTGTTATACAGGTGTTTTTCAATAACCGTTTTTCATTCTTTCAGATTTTTAAATTTACCTAAGAATTACCTTTTGAGTAGGTTCATATCAACTTTCAGATTTTTTTGCTGAAATGACTTCAAACCTTGAAATTGCATAGATTGGGTCATTACCTTACAAAATTACGTAGAACACTTTAAAATATTTGGCGTCAGGAGCTCAGGATCCTTTTCATTTTCAACATTTTTTTTAAATTTGAAAGTGAAAAATTTGACATTTTTTTTCTACTCATCCGATCAACATCCAATTTTCAGGGCTTGTATAAGTAGGCATTATTACTTTTTTTACTTACATATTTATACATATGCCATGAAAATTGTTAAAAATTTTTCAAAAATTTTTTTTTTTTTTTAAATTTTTGTTCCACGAACAATATCCAAACCCTATTGCATATACAAGAATTACCTAAGTTACAAAAGATGGCTCTTGGCGACTATACAAGCCCTGAAACTTTGATGTTGATCGAATGAGAAAAAAAATGTCTGTTTTTCACTTTTCAAATTAAAAAAAAAATGGGTTTGGAAATTGGACAACGCTGGAGCACAAAATAAAATTCGAAAATGTTTCTACGTAATTATTGCTAGGTATGGAATCATCTCATGCAATATGATTCAAGTTATGAAGTCATTCGCAAAAAAAATCTGAAAGTTGATATGCAACAATAGTCAAAAACATGGATTTTAAATTTGAAAATTCTCGAAGAATGACTACAGTCACGAAAAAACCCGGAAACAAACGTTTAAAGGCAAAAAAAGCTACATTTGGTGTTTATATCGTCAAAATCGTCTGAAATTCCGAAATTTATGTCCATTTTTTAGGGGGGGCGTAAAATTAGGCTAATGCCCGAGCAAAATATTGAATCATCCCCTTTTAATGAATAAATAATATAAATATTATGATATCAAAATTCCGAATATAAAATAAAATATGGAAAACCCATAAAAGTTTTTGAACACAAACTCAGTTGCTTCCCTTGTAGGAAATTGGAACCAAAAAGTGTCCAAATTAGAGCATATTTGCTAAAATTTATAATATAATTGTTCAAACATGTAAATTCCACAACTTAATTGGAAAAAAACGAAAAAAAACAAATTTTTACTTTTTTTTTTTCAGGCTGTGTTTTTTTCCATGAAAAAAACGTTTTTTTCGGAAAAAAACAGCTTGTTTTTTTCCTTCACAGTACTCAGTAGTGACTGGGAGTGGGGACTAGTGATTAGTGAATCAAAGTTGATATTCCAAAGCAAATATTTTAATTTAGTCATTCACTCATCATCCTTCATTTACAGGTCTGGTATAATTTTAATTTCAATATTTTATTATGTTCATTTTGCATCCCTTACGTCACTTTTGAGTTTTGTCATTCAAGCTATTTTCTATATAAATATAATATACATTAATATTTAAAAGTAAATTATAAATATGATTATACTGAACAAAAACGTAAAATTTCTCAATAGTTAAATTAGTCAAGTAGAAGGCCTACAACAGCAGTTGAGGCTAAACCTACTTGTCAATTGTAAGAAAACAATTGATAAAATATAAAGAGACAAGGTAGATCTCTGCTATTTTATATTAAAATATAACATTTCATTTGTTTAATTTCAAGTATCTTATATTGTGGTCCTTATTGTCAGTGAAATTATATTAGCACTCTTTATTTTTTTAAAATACATTTAATGAAAAAAACGAAAAAAACTGAAAAAAACGAAAAAATATGAAAAAAACAATGTCTTTTTTTCATGAAAAAAACATGTTTTTCTTTCGATTAAAAAAACACGATTTGAAAAAAAACAGTTCTTTTTCCTAACCCTAGGTACAGAACCTAAAAAGAATATAGTATCAGTATGCAGCACCATAAACCAATAGGGATATTATTTCATCTCTCTTTTTCTGGTATCAGTACCGGTAAAGCGGGGCTAACTTTGGCGGTGGCCAATGTTTATGCCTGCCCAAACATCTACCTACAAAACTTATACAAGAAGTCTTATATGTTCTAACTTACTTTATCAAATGCTAGGGAAGTACATACCGAAAAATTGGGCCTTCGCTCATTGTAGTGGCCGTTGCGGAGGGCTAAAGGGTGTGGTCCAAAGTTACCCGCAATCGGGGGCAACTTCGCCGCCCCATGCCACAAAGTTACCCCAATTGTATAAACAGTTGTGGTGTAGTACAGGTACACTACCTTGAGATGTACTGTAGTGAATTCTAAATTTCTTACTTAATTTAAAAACTATTAAGTTGTTTTGCGGTGTTTGCCCAAAGATATATCTACGGAACTTGCCATAGTTAAATCAAAAATTAAACAAATTAAATTTTGGAAAAAAACTTTAAAAAAACCTTACCCATTAGGCAGACCTTTAGGGGGTCTGAAAAAACATACTACCCTCTTGTTTATGTAATGGGGATTATTATTTACAATTTCAATGATGTCGGATGGGGAAATCAAGACTGTCCTCAGCATTTAGTGCCTGACCATTTTAATTACATGTTTTAAATTTTATGTTTATGGTTTTAAATCTATTTTAATTTAATTTAAGTTTTGGTGAAAAAAAAAAAAGTGATCAAAGAATGAATCAAATTAAAATGATTGAAAAAAAATGAAAATTAAAAACAGAGAAAATAGAAGAAAAAATTTAAAGGAAGAAAATATAAATATAAACATATTTATTACAGTAAATAAGCAAATCCCCAATCTTTATTGAAGATCAGAGCATTTGGAGCGACCTAAAAACTGACTAAAGTTGCCCATTGACCATCCTGCCGGATTTCCAGACATTACCACTCCGATTCCAACATGTTATAAAAATTTAACATTTTAAATTTTTTAAATTTTAACACTGATTATTTTCTGCGCTCTTTCTGGAACAAAAATTGCATTTATCAAAAAATTGGTGATTTAAACGTTGCGAGATAATTCATAAAAACCACAGGAAGGTGAAAAATCGGGTTTTGCAAAGTTTTTTTGGAAAAATGTTTGTAACTCTTCTGTTTTTCAATTGTTATATACATCTTAATAGCTAAGAGAGCATCGTACATTTTAATAGCAGTAACATAAGCAAACAAATGTGTCAGAAAGCATGTAATTTTATCAAAAAATAAATATTCTACAAACGGTATAGCTAAAAATTTGAGCAGGGGTGGAAAATGGGCAAAGTAGCCCGTCTGTCAAAGTAGCCCCGCTTTACGGTACATCCTAATATATATATATATATATCATATATTATTATATATATATATATAATATATATATATATATATATATCTATATTAATATATTATATAATATAATATATAGTTATATATTATAGCTATATATAATTATATATACTATATATATATATATACTATATATATATATATATAAATATATATTATACGAGATAAGCGAATATATAAAACTTAAGGTATGAAATTGGTCTCCCGCTTATCCCCTAATGCACTTTTTGAATTTTTTTTTTTGTAAATCAACAGCGGTAAAAAAAAAAAAGCACACCAAAAAATAATAATGTAAATTTAATAATAAAAGTTTTATTTAAGTTTTGAAACGGCGAGTCAGCCTGACCGTGGAGGGTTGAAGCGGTAAAAATTGGAGGGGTGACTCGGACCATCTGTTTAAATCCGTCTTTTAAAAATATTTCAATTTTATATTTTTATTTTTTACTTATAATACATATATTTATCATATTAAATGTCGAATAAGTACTACACAACTGTAATAATGATAAATACAAATAAAAATAAAAATAGGTGGTCCGATTCACCCCTCTCTCCGCAAAAATTTTGACACTTTTTGAACTCGTTTTTTTTCGTAAAATTTATTGTTTTAAAAAAATTTTCACGTTAATAAAGCTAACTTTTTTTATTACTTTAAATTAATATTAATCGTAAAAATGTAATAATCATACGTAATACGAAAAACGACTGGTGGTTCCGAGCCACCCCCCTCATCAAATTTTTACGGGCGGGGGTGAATCGGAACCAAGTTGGTCCCCGTTTTTTGCCACTAAATACTGCTGGATTCAAAAATTTACTTCGCCAGTTTAAAGCTAACATATTCGAGTGTACACTGAAAAAATAATTAAATCGATCCACAATTTTTCATTTTATTACGAGTAAAAAACTCAATTTTTCAAAAGTTGAAGTTCTATTGCAAGGAAATTTTGTACCCTAATTTCTAACATTTTTTAAAATAATAAAAACTTCTAAATTAAATATAATCTAAATAAACTTGTATACTACCGGTGATATTCCTTCCTGTCGAAAAAAATTCTTTTTTTTTTTAATTATTTTTTATTTTATTTGAGTGACCGAGATCACCCCTCTAAGAGGCGGGCCGTGTCACCCCGCCGAACGCTAACTATATATAATATATATAGTTATAATATAATATATATATATATATATATTATATATATATATATATATATATATATATATATATATAATATATATATTATTTCTTGATTTATATATTTTCACAGCTTTATCATTTCTTTTTTCATTTTCTTTTAATTGTATATACATAAAAAAAATTTTCAGCCGCTTTAACCATTAGTATCGGAATGGTGGGTAATGCTATCTGAGAATTATTTCATTTGAGGGATTTTTTTTTAAGAAATATTCCATCAATTTTTCCTATAAATAATAAAGGCTCATGTCGATTTTGTTTTTCAATCCTAAAACACATTAATGATGCCACCAATTAGTTGCCAAACTCCAACAAAGTTAAGCATGCATTTTTTTTTTTTTTTAGTATTTACCAAAATCATAGACAACAAAATGTGACATGGACCTATCAGACAATGCAATTTAAAGATAATACTACCAAAAACTATGGTTGTAATTTGTTTAAATAGATTTGAACTTTTTTTTTTTTAAATATTTTTAGAGATGTGAAGCTGCTTTAATAATAAAGTTTCAATTTGACTTTAGGCATTTTACTTCAATTTAATGAAATGTGTTCGAATTCATACAATCGATATGTATATGGAGTTGGAGGCGGATAATCGACATGAACCATAAAAAAGATATGCAATAAAGTTTAATCTATAGCATGGTAATATCTATAATTATATTTGGCTATATTATATACATATACAACTTACTCGCGCACAGTGCAAGTAAGTTCTTACACAGCACCAATCGCGTGCAGCATGCATTTGGAGCGAGTGGTCTACCATGCATACACGCCAAACTGCTGTGCATCTATGGTAGTTTTAATTTTTATTTAACTCAATAAATATCTAATGAAAAAATAATTTAACTACAAGATAAAATAATTTTGAAAAAAAAAAAAAAATTAATTTAAGACAAAAAATACACAAAATTGACTTTATGAAACTTCACAAATTTAATTTAAAATCAATAAAATATCTTATTTCTGATTTTTCCCTTGGATCTTATAATGTATTTCTTAGTTTTACCAAATTTACAAAGTTAAAAAATTTTATTACTCCCTGGTTTAATAAAGCTCCAAAATTTCATTGTGCAAATTTTTTTTTTTAAACTGTTTCATAACATATCTGTTGGCTATAGTCTCCCCTTTCCTCGTGGTTTATATAGTTGTTTTTTTCCCTTGGATCATAAAGTGTATTTCTTTGTTTTACCAACTTATAAAGTTAAAAAAATTTGGTGCTCCCTAGTTTAATAAAGGTCTAAAATTTCATTTTACAAAAAATTTTCTTTACACTATGGTTTCATAACGTATATGTTGGCTATAGTCTCCCCTTTCCTCACGCTTTATATAGTGGTATAAAACAAAGTTCCGCTCAGTTGAAGCGTAAGAAAAGCCTATGCGATTTTTCTAAACTTTGAGAGGCTGTAACTTTTTTACCTAAAGAAATCACCCATTTTTGTTCATTATAATATTTTATCTGTGGTGTGATTTTTATAAAAATCACTGATGGAGTGGTTCTGCTTGACTATTACCATATATATATATATATATTATATATATATATATATATATATATTATATAAATATATATTATTATATATATATTATATAATATTATATATATATATATATATACTATATATATATATATATATTTACTGTATTACTAAAAATCTTATATAGCCTACCACAGGGTAGACATTGTTCTAAGCTAGTATTAATCAAGATTTGCGTTTTACATGTAAAATTAACTTCTAATGCAATATAAATCTGAAACTCTTGCGAAATTTCTCTTGAACAGTATTTCGGATAGAAAATAAAAGCAATTAAACAAATAAAAGGAATTCATCGGAAAAAAAAGGGAAATGAATGTAGAATAGGTGATGACGAAAAACTATAAACGCATACAAAAAAAATTAAAATAAAAATAAAATAAAATAAAAATACAGGTAAAGCTAAAACTATAAACAAACTCAGTTTTCAATTTATAATACACATATGAAGCGCAAAAGCAATATTTGAAATAAATGATTAACACAATTTTTCGTAAACTATCAAACAAAAGACACTAAAGATATCACAGCAACTGGTGTTTAACAATAACAACCATACAACCACATACCACTAAGATTTTAAGAAAACTGAAAATAGAGAAGTTAAAAAATATCAATTATCGAAATAATCGAATGATATTTTTATCCCGATTATCTCGAAATTATCGATATTATTTTATACAATATTTCGACGAATCGATAGTTTTATTTTTTTTATTTTAGTATTTTTTTATTATTATTTATTTTTTTCAGATTAGCGAAAGTTTGATATTATTTAAAATCCTTTTTCAAATTTAATTAGACCAATTCGCATTTTTGGCATATTTGTGCGATCTGGTATCTGTAACTAGTGAGGTTGTAGTCTTCAATAACCTCACAAGCCTAGCGTAGTTTCATAACCTCGGAAGTTTACTGATCAACAAACTGGTATAAATAATGAAATTAATTGTAGGTTAGGTTAGGGTTAAGGCTTAAGTTAGTAGGTTATTGTACCTCGTAGTCACAGACAGTATCTTATCAAATATGCCCCGCATTTTTTTTAAAACCAAAAAATTCAAAGTACTGTTCTTAAAATTTAAAAATATTGAACTGATAAATATGTTTCCATAGTAAAAATATTTATACTGTGTATGTATCACAGTATAATATCTTTATTATGTATGTATGTACGTACGTATGTTTTTTTTTTTTTATTATTATTTATTTAATTTTACAGATTATCACCGCTCAATAAAGTCCTAATCAAGTGGGGGTTGTACTCAATTAACGTCCGAGCAGAGCGAAGCCAAGCCCAAGGAGAGAATAACTCACATTTCCACCCGACCAACCTGGAACCCTCGCTTTGTTTGGCGAATGCTCTACCATTGAACTACCGGGCGCTTTTATACAAATAAATATAAATACAAAAAAAATCAATATATATAATATATAAAATATATATATGTATATATATAGTATATATATATATATATATATATATATATATATATATATATATATATATATATATATATATATATATATTATATATTATAGTATATATATATATATAATTATATATAATATTATTATATATATATATTTTTTTTTTATTTTTTTTTATTATACTTACAATCCCTTCCCGCTTGACGGGTAGTGGTACATACAGCCTCTCCCACTCACACCTCCCTCATCTCGCCTCACACCACCTCCTCCAACCCCAGCCTATCCCTCGCCAACACCCTACCTTCTTCCTCCCTCATCCCTCCTTCTTCCAGCATCTCCTTTATTCCATCCAACCACCTCCTTCTTGGTCTCCCCCCCTTCCTCTCCTTCTATCCCTCGCCCCCCAAACTCTCCTAACCACTCTCTGTTCTTCCATTCTCACTAGATGCCCATACATCTTAACATTCCCTTCTCCGCTCCTCCCACCAACCCATTCCTCCAAACACATCTCTCCCTCACGACCCTATTCCTAATCCTCTCCCTTCTACTACCCCCACCAAACCGCTCTCAACCCTTTCATCTCAAATACTTCCAACTTCTTCCTGGACCTGGCATTCAACCCCACGTTTCAACACCCATACAAACACCGGCTGGTACACAAATTTTCTCGAACATACTTATCTTAACTTTCTGTGATAAACCCCCCTTTTCCATACTTCTTCTTCAGACAACTCCAAAGCTCTCATTCCTTCCTCCTACTCTGTGTTCTATTCTCCTCCTTCATCCCTCCCCCTTACCCAAATCCATACCTAAATATCTAAACATCTTTACTTCTTCCAAAACTACACCCCCCACTCCTAACCTCTAACACCTCCCCCTCCTCTCTTCCTCCTCCTCAACACACTACACACTTTACTCTTACCAGTTTATTTTAAGCCCCTTTGTTCCCGCACATTCTCTCAACTCCTCACCAAATAGCCTCAATTCTTTCGCGTTCTTTCGCCACTATGGGCAGTATCATCCGCAAACAGTATCATGTGCACTTCCCTTCTAGCATTCCCATTTGTCAATTCCAACCCCTCCCCTCCCTCACCATTCCTCTACAAACACTCTTCCATCAACAAATTGCAATAGCCACCGGCGACATTACACACCCCTGCCTCAGTCATCTCACCACCCCAAACATCCTCACTCTCCCCTCCTAACACTCCCACACACATCTACTATTCCTATAAAAGCCCTAATACCTTTACCTAGTTTACCCCCCCCACTCCATTTTCCTCCAGTACCCTCCACAATCACCCCAATTCACTCTATCATATGCTTTCTCTAAATCTAAAAACAAACCCATACACTTTCCCTTTCCTCTCTACTACTTTTCTCCCAAGCATCTTTAGTGTAACAGCCTGTCCACACAACCCTCTAACCCTCCCTATAATGCCTCCCTTGTTCTTGACCCATTTCTTCCTCCGTTAACCCTCTCACTTCTCTCATCAGGATTCTACCATAACACTTCCTACCACACTTAATAGACGATATCCGTCTATAATTCCCACATTCCATCCTATCCCTTGCCGCCTTATACAGGGGCCCAAACATCATCTCCCAATCCTGTGGTACTCCCACTCCTCCAACTAATATTATATAACCTGTAAACCATGTCCTCCACCCCCTATACCTCCATTCCTGTAACATTTCCATTCTCGTATCCATCCATACCTGCGACTTCCCTTTTTTTTCCGTTTTATTCAAAGCCTCTAGCTAATTCCTCATCTTGTATTTCATCCTCCCCCTCCTCCCAATTCACTCCCGCCATCCTCGCTGCTTGAAAACAACATCCCCTCCCCATCCCCACAATATACTTAACAAGCAATATACTCCCTCCGCCCACCTCTTCCTCCTTATCCTCTCCTCCTATCGCCTCCCATCTCTCCCTTGATCCCTCTCCCCCAACCCTCTTTCTTCTTCCTTTTTTATTTACTTCTTTCCAGAGAATTACTGCTTCCCGATGCAGAAATGACAATCACACTACTACACCAACTCATCTTTTTGCCTCTTCTTTCGCCTCTCCACCGCCCTCTTTGCTTCCCCTCTCTAACGCTTCTATATTCCTCCCAGCTTTTCTCTCTCTCCTACCTCCCAACCATTTCACATAAGCCTCCTTTTTCCTTTTCAACCACCTCCTCACCTCCTCACTCCAACCATTCACCTTCCCTTTCCTTCTGCTTACACCCACCCTTTTTACTCCCCATACCCTTCTAGCCTCTTCACATACTGCCTCTTTAAATCTCATCCAATCCCCCTCCACCTCCCCAATTCCCGTCCCTCTCACAGTCTCTCCACCTAATCCTCATACGTCCTCTTAAAATCGCTCTTACACACTGCTCTCCAATTTTCCACCTTTATCACCTCTATCTCCTCTTTTTCCCCCCGTTTCCCTATTCGTCACTGCTCCTCCACTCTTAACACTTGAACAATAGCTTACACTAATCCATCACTTACTAACAGAAACTAAAATACTACATATAAATAAATGACCACCTAGATATGACAAATTGACAATTATACAGAGAATCTCTTTTCATAGATCACCCACTAAACCTACCACATCAGCAGTCCCACATCCATACCAATCAAAAACACACCGGCATTTACTACTCAATATTCTACAACACTCTCTCCCTACCCCAAAATGCCCCCATTATTAAACCAATTTATGCACAGATAACCCAATAAATATTCTCTACATTTCCAGACAAGACACCTACTACTAAACTGCCCGAACTTTTCCCACACTCATTCACCTCATTCAAAAATCTCTCTCTCGTCCTCCTCCCTTCGTTCCATTCCCCACTGGCGCCATAAGCGCAGATAAACACCCACATTTCCCCCCAATTTCACTTTTACCCACATTACCCTCGAACTCACCTGTCTACACACCCTTACCTTATCTCACACCTCTTTCCTCATAACTATCTCCCACCCCTTCCCTCCGATTCCCACTCTCTCATTTTCACCGAAATCATAACCCTTGTATTTCCAAAATCCAACTTCCCTACTTCCTTTAGCTTAGTTTCCGTTACCCCTAACACATCCATCCTTTTTCCTTGAACATTAACCCCACTTCTTCCCTCTTCAAATCCTCGTTTACCCCTCTAACGTTCATACATCCCACCCTTATTACCTCTTCTCTTCCCCATCTTTCCTTCTTCTATATCTATTTTACTCACAGTCTTTGTTCACTTAGGCTGTACTTTGTGGGACACCCCACCGTAGGCACCTCCCAAAACCTACGGCCACCACCCTCCGCTCACGAAAACACCCCAACATAAATAACAATAGCAGATAAAAGAGTTAAAATTATAAGTACAAACAGCAATAAATAAAAATAAGTTAAATACAATATAAAAATTCAAGGTTAAAAACCCATCACTCCCTCAATTTATATTTATTCCCTACCCCTTCCCCCCTTCTCCTTCCCCTCCCAAAGATTTACCCCCGCTAAAACTTTTTTCCTAGTATTTTTTTCTTAGTATTCTTCTTAGAAATTTTGGAAAAAAATTTATACTTAGATCATTGTATTTTCCTCAGTATTTTTTTTTTTACTTTTTTTTTCCTTTAGAAATTTTTAAGTATTTTTTCTTAGTATCCCTTTCTTAGTATTTCCTCTTAGTATTTTCTTCTTACTTTTTTTTCCTGTATTTTTCCCTCTTGTTATTTTTTTCTTAAAGTATTTTTTCTCTTGTTATTTTTTCTTAGGTATTTTTTCTTAGTAGAAGTCATCGCGGGATCTGCAAGTTTAGTATTTCTTTAGTATTTTTATTTCCAAATGTAGTATTTAGTAAATTTTTTCTAAGTAATTTTTTTCTTATATTTTTCTTAGTATTTTTTCCTTAGTATTTTTTTTTTCTTGGTATTTTTTTTGTTTTTTTTTTCTTAGTATTATCGATGGCGATAACGGGCCCTCGAAAATGACAAAATTATAAACATTTAAAACAATTTATTTTCAAAATTAAAACTTAAATCTCAATCCTACCATAGGTTTGCCCAATACTATCATTTATCGTTCACATTAATTATTGTAATATATTTTAATTTAATTACATTTCGATATAAGGCTAGCCATTTGGCATAAAGTTATAGTCTAAGCGTCCGTCCGATATTTTAACATAAAAAAATAAAAGCACTAATCTCTACAGTTGATATAGTAGACTATGACTACTGCTTGATAATTTTCGACACTACAATTAATAAACTACAATATATACGCAAATTGCAGAATGTAGCCAAATCGTTTTGCCATTAGGCGTTGTTCAGCATGCGGCACTACCAAATACAATATATCTTCCTATAATAACACAAACTAAGCAATAATGGTTTGTTAAAAGTTCAAAATTGGCCGCTATTAGGCTACCCCCGATAGAAAGCATAATAGCAATTTATACTTGATAAATGAACCTATTTTACAAATTAAATGATTTAAATAACTTTGCAAGTTTATACACAATTGGAGCTTTCTAATCTTAACGTAATGGTTAACCAAAATCTATTGGCTTTAGGTAAACTACAATCAATAATTGATCTTATATACAGTATAACTGCAAATCACTCGAAATATATTCAAGTTTATCAAGTTTCGATTTTTATTTAAATTTAGGTTACATAAATTTAGCATTATAGTAAATTTACACAAGTGACTAAACGCAAGTTTTCACAAAACCTTTATAAACATTTTCGCATAAAATTGATGTTTTAAGTGTTTTTAAATAATTAAATTTTTTATGCTAGTAATAATTTCACGTCAGAAGAACAGTTTAAGCACGTTTTCAGTCAATATTGTAGTTATATATTAGTCGGCGCATGGAGAGCAAAAAAGTGTATACACCACTCGCGACAAAAAGCTAGCCATAATATCTATATATAGAATATATATAAGTATGATATATATATAATATGTATATATATATATATTTTATATATTATATATATAGTATATATATAGTAATATATATATAGTTATTTAATATATATATATAAGGGCCAGCGTTAAGTATATCCGTCAATATGTATCTTAAAAAACTATTTAAAGCTACAGTAAAACGAGAGCATTGGTGGAAATGCTGGTCCAATTAATTTTAGTACGGAAAATGTAAAAAAAAAAAACACAAAAAAAAAAAAAAAAAAAATATATATATATATATATATAAGTATATATAAGTAATTATATATCTCTGCAAAACTGACAAAGCTACAGCGTAAGGGGAAATACAATTTTTGAAAATCCTGGTAAAATTTCACATATTAAAATGTAAAATTACAAAAAAGGTAATATATATAAAAAAAATAATATTGTTATGGAATTCTATAGGCAATTATGGGTGAATCTTATAGAGGAGCGCCTATGTTATGAGACCTTTATATTGGTTTCCTCTCAGTTAAAAGATAAATAGACTTTTCTATTAAAGTTTGCCTTTATTATCAAAGATACATATCGGGGGCACACTAGGGGGCCTCCCGAGCCGATCGGGAAAGTAGGGGGGGGTGCTGTCGTGCTGGGAGGGGACTTGTTGGCCAGTACCGCGCCGTAGGGGGAGGGGGCGGGGGCGGAGGAAGCCCACCAGGTCCTCCGCGTGAAACATTGACCAAATACCAAGGGGCGGGGGTCCCGGAGATAGTTATACCGGAGGGGGGGGGAATTAGTGTTGTCCCTTTGAGCCCCTCCCGGCGTAGTGTCCACGGAAGGCTGAAGAGACCCCGACTCTTTCTGCCAGCTCGGGTGCGGTATAAGTAGGGTGGCCTGCTGTGGGGTATTCTTTAGTAAAAAAAAAAAAAAAAAAAAAAAGAATAAAAAAAAAAAGCAAATTTAATGAGAAAGGACTCTAATTGTATTTTAAACGAGAAACGACAATGAATGAGTGGTCTCTTCAATTATGGTCCTATTAATACATATTACTATAATTATTATATCAATTGATTTTTTTATTTTTTTATATTTTTTTTTTTTTTTTTTTTTACATTTTCCCTATGGTGAAAAAAAGTATTTAAGAAAAGCCAGTCCAGGGGATTCCCAAAAATGTATTCTTTTTTTTTTTTTTTTGTTTTTTTTTTTTTTTTTTTGCAGTACGCCCCGCGCCGCTCCGCCCCCGCCCGCCCCGCCCTATCACCACCCTCCCCGCTAGTAGCTATGTAGTTTTTTGGTGAGATTTTTTTTTTTTTTATTTTCTTTTTTTTTTGTTCTTTTTTTTTTTGTTTTTTTTTTTTGTTTTTTTTTTTTTTTTTTTTTTTTTTTTACATTTGTTCCAGATTTAACCTAAAATTTGGAAAGAAAAAAAGAAAGTAGATTGCTGTCATAATCCCATTGAAGAAAAAACACCAATGTAACCGTTTTTTTACCCTGTAGGCATCCTTAGTTTTTCACTGTAGCATTGCCATGTGGATGTTAAGGGGTCTAGACAAAGCATATTATATTGGATGTAGAAATATCTATAATAGTACAGATTTTAAGTTGGTATTAGATCAGAGGGCAGTCTATATAAGACAATGTTATTTACAAGTATTAGAGGTGATAATATGATGAGTTATAAGTTAGTTGTGGTATATCGAGTAATACCGAAAGGATACGCGTGTGGGGACGTCGTTCAGGGGGGGGGGGGGGGGGGGGGGGGCGGGACGGAGTTGAAGGGGGGGCAAGCAATGCTGCCCCCGCCCCTGAGTGTTTGGGGTGTTGGTTAGTTCTTGTAATACTTTCTGCTTTACTGCTTTAACTTTCTTGTTTAACTCTTTTAACTTTCTGCTTTACTGCTTTAACATTTGTTTTACTGCTTTAACTTTTCTGCTTAAAACTGCTTTAACTCATATACATTACAAGATTCTTAAGCAGTAAATGCAGTAAATCAATAGAGGATAGATTACTTAAGCACGATTCCTAGGGGGGGATGTCTAGTATGCTTTTTGTTTTAACAGCTGGTCAGCCTTAAACTGCTTTAGGAGGTCTCTGGCTTTTAACTTTCGGGTCTAATGTAACTTATTCCTGTCTGCACTTTACTGGCTCTTAAAACTTTCTAGCTTTACTGCTTTAACTTGTCTGACTTTACTGCTATTAACTCTTCTGCTTTAACATAGGCTTTAACTCATATGTTTTATCTGTTTTAACTCATATATTATATTTAACATTCATATATTTTTTATTTCGTTTTAATACTTTTTTAATTTATTTTATTATTATTTTTATTTATTTTGTATTATTATTTTTATTATTTCTATATTTTTTATTATTATTATTTTATTTTTTAACTTACGTGTTATTTACTTCATGCCTATTGTTATTAATATATTTAGAACACACATTCACTATGAACAAACTATAATACACACATTCGCAGCTATGAAACACTTATAGCGACACATTCACTATGACACTTACATTTACAATGCCAACCCTTATACACCTATCCTATATACACACACAAACACACAGTTTCTTCACACACACACAACACACACCACACCATCACACCTACACACATTCACTATGACACTTACTACATCAATTCATTCACATATGACACTTATTATTTATCCCATAGAACACTGTACATTTACACTTATCACACACAGTCAAGAGCAGACAGATTTACTTACACTCTCAACAGCGATTTGCTTTACAAAACACGCAGAATTTACCTATGTTTGATACTTCTTATTTCCTCAATTATATTTATTATACACACACACACAACACACATCACTCTCTCCGTTACACATTATAAAACGTATAATTTATCTATAACATTGTAGTGTTTTAAAAAATTAAGCTTCACGTACCATTTATATTACTCATTGTCAAAATATAACTAAAATTATTTCAAAGTTTTTCTATAAAAACTTCTAATCACTATAAATCAAATCATTATCTATTTGAACAGATAAAGAATTTATTATTAACTGTTATACTTATTTGTTTATAAATTATTTATAACTATAAAAGTTTTAAAATAACTTTTTTACTAAAATTTTTATGAATTTTATTAAAACCATATATTTTTGGAAAGCGGTATTCCTTACACCGCAATAAATCCACGTAAGGTCAGCCCCCTAGTCACGACCTCTACAAACCAAGCTATTCGCTCCACGTCCTTTTAGTTCTACATCGACTTACATCTTTAACATCATCTTTTATTTACGCCGATGTAATAAGTATAAAAAGAACAAAAATAAGTTCTTCTCTGCATAAATAACCAATAGTATTTCGTTATTAAAATCTTTGCTCAAGCTTCATATCATTTAAAAATAAAATTTATTCCAGCTTACATTTATATATTAAACTCACACTAACATGACGATGTTTATAACTAAAAATTATTTTCAAAGTTTTTTAATATAATTCAGGGATTTTCATATGATTTATTATTGAGTTATTATTTATTAATATGCTAGCATTGAACCAATGTTCGCATGTCACGAGAGAAACACAACACCGCCGCATCTCCTGTACATTGATACGATAACTGAACCTCTCTCGGTAAATATGTGTTGTACGGATAATCCTGTTTTGTAATCCGGGGGCAGATTTAAGCCTAACTTCCCAGGTCAAAAATATATTTCAATCTGACCTTTTTTTTTTCTGTAAAAATATAGTGCAATAACTACTTAAGGCCTAAATTTAGGCCTAAATTTTAGGATAAGCCCCTTTTTGTAGACAGCAGTCTTTAAAATTTAATCCTAATACGGCTAGGTTCAAAAGGTACTATCCAAATGTAAATAGGCGACAGTAATCAATTGTTATTATTATTTTTTATAAATTTTTTTCAAACTTTATTACATGCTGGATCGGAAAGATCCTTTAAGCATGTAAGAAGGAAATGTTTTCCTTACTTTGGTTGGTATTGGTCGGAGTAGTTTTCACCCTAGCTCATAAGCTAAACCCAACAGGGGTCAGCATGAACCCCACCCGCAAAGGCAGCCAACCACGCACCCGCTGGTGGCGTCCTCGCCGCGTCCCCCGCGCCGCGCGTGTCGGCCCGCAGGCGCTATATTTCCACGCGTTTCCCGGCCTCCGGACCGCGTGGCCGTCCATGCGAGGCGCTATATTTCCGCGTTCCCAAGCCCGCTGAAACGCATGGTTTCTCGATTCCGCAGGCCGCGAAATAAAGAGGTGTCTTCATGAGACCGAAGAGACGTGGATTTGTTTGAGCGTATGTCAACCGAGAGTAAACCCGGGGATTTCCCGGTTCCTTTTAAGTACTAGTATTACCAGAGATACGTCCCCATCCCTTTTGGTAACGTGACCTCTGTATGTTTAAGGTTTCATACCGTTCCCAGAATTACAATAGACACCTGAAGTTACATGGCCGCTTAAGTAGACTGCGCTACTGAAAGGACACCGTATCAGTTTTTATCATTTATTACCTTTATACACATTACACCTTCTATTGACTTTACAGTCATTAGTTAACGTATTTTAAAAATAATAAAATGGAGCAACCCAAAAGTAAAAATGCGTAATGAAAGGAGTAATTACAATAAATATTTTATTTTAGTAAAAAGTACTACATGATATTTAATAAGAACAAATTTAGAAGGGTATCAAAAAGATGAACGCCATCAAGATGAGTCAATCAATGAATGAGCCATCCAAGAGCTGAGGTAGCCAAGCTAAGTTATTAAAGTTTAGGCATCAAAGCTGAGGCAAATAAAGCTGAGGCCATCAAAGTTGAAGGCATCAAAAGCTGGGCCATTACAAAGTTGAGGCCGTTGCAAAACTGAGGCAATCAAAAAGTGAGGCATTCAAAGAAGCTGAGGCAATCAAAAAGTTGAGGCATCAAAAGCACTTGAGGCATCAAAGTTGAGGCATCAAAATTAAGTCATCAAAGTTGGGTGCGTAAAGGTAAGTGTGTATGTTGTGTGTGTGTGTGTTGTGTGGTGTGTTGTGGTGTGTGTTGGGTGTGTGTGTGTGTGTGTATGTGTGAATGTATGTGTGGTGTGGTGTGAGTGTGTGTGTATCTAAATACTAAATAACAAAATACGGCATGAAGTAATAAACTAACGTATAAATAATAAAATAAAAATAAAATGTTTTAAATAAATTATACGTTTAGTAACTGATGTGAAGTGCAGCGTGCATGTGGTGTGTGTGTGTGTGTGTGTTGTATGTGTGCGCGTAGTGGGTGAATATTGTGTGTTCTAATAATAACGCCTTGTGATGCCGCACGCGGCCGGGCGGCGCATCCGCGCATGATATCCGCCTGCGGGCGCCACGCGCTTGCGAGCGGGAGCCACGGCGATATAGTTCGCCTGGCGGGCCACAGCGGCGGGCGTGGGACGCGCGCGGACGCATCGCAGTCGGGTGGCGGGGTTTGGCTGCCTTTGCGGTGGGTTCATGCCTGAGTCCCTAGGGGTGGTTAGCTTTTATGAGCTACGGGGAAACTACTTTCCGACCAACACCAGTAAAGGAAAACATTTTTCTTCCTTACATGCTCTCGAGGATCTTTCTCCGATCGCAGCCGAGTGTTTTTCAAGTTGAAAAATAGATGTTATTATAAAAATAATGAGATAAAAACTGTTGAAAATATTAAGCAGGATTGTACGTGGTATTCAAGATTGAAATACGAGACCTGTCTACTAAAAAGGCTTATCCTAAAATTTGGCCTAAAGTAGTTATTTTAACGTAGTTATTGGACCACATTTTACAGAAAAAGGTCAGTTTGAAAATACTATTTTGCGACCTGGAATATAGGCTTAAAATCGCCGCCGGGATACCAAAAAGGCATTATCCTACAACACATTGTTACATGAGAGGAAGGTCAGTTTCGTATCTGTATGGAGTTGCGGATTGTTGTGTTTTCTCGTGATGGATTGTCCATGTACAATAATAATTAATAATCAAATAATAATGAAGAAACCCCGAATTATTTAAAAACTTTGAAACATATTTTTAGTTACATCGAGTGAGATAAATACTAAATGTACAGTGATATAATTGTTTATTTTTTTCAATTGGTGTTTAGAATGATTTTAATAAAATACTGTTATGTTAGG
>JABUQX010013367.1:0-7500 GCA_015478945.1 Trachelipus rathkii
AAATAAAATTGACTCCGCACCAAATCCCTGCCACTACCGAACTTCCGTTTCGAAAGAGCCATCGCCATCGCCACCACTACCGCCACCGCCATCGCCATCACCAGCAGTAGCAGCAGACTCAGTTTCAGAAACAATAGATGAGACGGAAATCGAAGACGCCGTAGTGGACAGACCTATCGATTGGAATGCGCAAAATTCTAAAGGCAGATGTTAGTTTTTTTTAAAATAAAAGTCGATAAACGATTTATGTTCATGAAATATAAATTTCCGTTTCGAAACTTTGCTTGAAAAATTACCATTAAAAGAGTAAAAACCCGAGACCTGCGGGGTTGGCGGCAGAAGAATCCGTTGGGGAGGTATCCAGTGCAAGCCTGCCTCCTAATTTCTAGGGTGTAACAAACTAAACTTTAGTAGTGCTAACTTATACTAGCTTCTCTAGCTCAAATTATGATGGCTAACGTTTCAAGTTGTTTAAATAATATAAATTTAAAAATATATTAATACTCATTAATTAAGATGTTCATTGTCAATACTGATTCCAACAACCTAGACAATGGCATTTCCATTACCTTTCAAGTTCACAGCCAATTAAGAAATGAACATTTTCATGTCAGCCAGTGGGAATTGGACAATTGTCTGTTACCAAAATTAGATATTTTAATTTGTTAATTTTATAACCTATTTCATTAATTTATTTGTCAAAATAACTCCGATTATGGCATTACCAAAAATGGCCATTAATTGTCCAATTATTTTGTTACTTGACAACCACCTTGCAGAAATTTTATTGAGTTACAAAACGCCAAATATCCGCCAAAGGAAAAAGCCCCCCCCCCAAAAAAAAAAAAAGAAAATTATAAAACAATTTAAAAAACCTACTGGGCTGTTTTTTTTTGTTCCAACTCGGGTTGTTTATCCAACTCTGGTTTCACCTGGGTGATTTCATGATGTGGAATGAAATATATATATATATATAATATATATATATATATATTAAATATATATATATATATATATATATATATTTAATATATATATACATATTATTAATATATATATATATATATATACTGAATAGTGATTTCAGTGTGATTGTTTAGCGAACAAATCTGGAAACCTAGTCATTATTTTTTTAGTTCCTTTTTAAGGTTTTCATCTGACTTTTTTAGCTCATTTTGTCCTTTATTCCTTTTTAGCTTTCTTTTCGGTTGGCAACCCTTGGGAAATCTGGGACCTCTCCATAATATATATATATATATATATAATTATATAATATTAATATATTAATAATATATATATAATAATATATATATATATATATTATAATATATATTATATATATATAATATATATTATAATATTATATATATACCGTGTATATATTATATATATTAGTATATATATTATAGTATATATATATATATATATATATAATATATATATTATATATGATATATATATAGTAATTTATATATATATATATATATATATATATATAGTATATATATAATTTATTAGTTTAATACAATACTAATAATTTAATTATAATAAAACAATAATAATAATTGATAGAATAATAAATTAAAATAATAGTTCGAGTACTATGATAATGCATTTATACATAGTAATACAAATAATAATGATAATTAATAATTATTTAATAATAATAAAATAAAATAAATAATAATTAATTTATTTATAATATTAATAATATAATAAAACAATGAATAAAATATAATAATTAATAATATTTAATAATAATATAATAATAATCATGAATAATAATAATATAATAAGAAAGAATAATAATAACTATTTTTAATTAATTATTTAATAAACAATAAAAAATCAATAATTAATAATAATAATAATAATTAAAAATAACAAATAAATAATTAATAATAATGGAAAAAATCCATAAAATTAATAATAATATTAATAATTAATAATAAATATAACTCGGGTGCGAAATTTAACAAGCGAACACCTAATCGCTCCAAAACGGGTATGATATGTTTGTATCACTGTCCAGCGTTTGATTTTACATGAGATAGGATTAGGACTGGATGCGCCGGTTGGAAAAGCAAACGAAAATTTTCCCGCTCTCTCTCACCGCTGTATTTTATAAATAGAAATTAACTAAAATAACTACATACAAACTGATATACGAGTAATATTTTTTAATTCGATTTCTTAGTTGATTAGGGAAACCAGTCGTAAACGGTTTCTGTCTATATGTAACAAAACAGTTTTTTTAAGAATTGCATTCAATTATTTATCCATTTTAAAATTGAAAACATGGTGTTTTAATTACGTGTTATTATAATCAGGAATTTATGCTGAGTAATTGAAAGGAGGAGTGTCCGTTCGCTCCATCGCTTCCTATCACGAGCGCCCCCTGATGATATATATATATTATTATATATATATATATATATAGTATATTATATATATATTAATAAATATATATATATATATATATATATATAATATATAACTATATATATATATTATTATATATTTATATATATATATTTATATTATATATTATTATATTATATATATTGACACTTGCGTACAAGAGTTTATTAATGTATCCTACTTGCCTGGAAACGAGATGAAATGTAATACTACTTTTTCAAAAAAAAGGGGAGAGCCATCCTATCTCTTTTTTTATAACTACTAAAAGTCTAGACAGGTCTAAAGGTCATAATAAATAGGTTTGAGGGTCACAATAGGATAAATAAAAAATGAAAAAATAAATAAACAGATTTGAGAATAGCCCTCAGCAAACCGATTGATTTTAATGTTGCGTGCTACGTTTCCCTCAGATATATTCTTTTTCACTTGCAGCTTTTGAATATAATTAATAGGCATATGAATATTTGAGTGCCTAAATTGTTTATATGACAATGTTTTTCTTTTTTGTTTTAAATTAATTTTTCATTGATGCGATAGGTTGAACATGTCAAAATAAAAAATAAATTAATAAAAAAAATTGCTGCTCTGACATAGTTGAATGTTTTGAAAAGTCTGTACTCTTGTCTGATACCGTATTTTGTTTCATTTAAATTTTTAAATTTCATGGTTAAGAAGTGGATGTAGTGGTTGTTTATAAAATATTATATTTATAGTAAAAAATAGATTATTAACATGGTTATTGTAGTTGAAGAAAGAAGATGTTTAACACTTCGGAAAATGGAAATAAAAGTTTTCGTTTCTTCCACGACCGGGGACCCGGTCCCGGACTAGGAAACCGGGAATTAATTAATAATATGAAATTCCGGCGGGTTTTTCCAAACTGGTAAAATTTCGATTAAATTAATATATATATATATATATATGATATATATAAGATTAATTATATAATATATAAGTATAATAATATATATAATATAATATATATATATATATAGATTATATAATAATATATAATGATATATATATATATATAATTATATAAATATATATAATATATATATATATATATAATATTATTGATGATGGTAAAACACTTTTGTCCCGCTTTAGAGCGGGGGTAGTGGTGCCGTACAGCCTCCCTCGATTCACACCCCCCTCATTGCTTCGCCCTCACCACTCCTCCAACCCCCTCTTCCCTCGCCCAACTCATTACCCCTCTTCTGCCTCCCCATCCCTTCCCTCCTCCAACATCTCCTTTTTCATCCATCCACCTCCTTCTTGTCTTCCCCCTCCGTCTCCTTTCCATTCCCTCCGCTCCCAACTTCTTCTTAGCCACTCTTTGCTCTGCCTCCATTGTTTTTCTCCCACTAAAAATGCCATACCATCTTAACTTCCTTTCTCCGCTCTTTCCCCACCAGACCATTCCTCCCAAAAATCACACCTCTCAGCCTCCACCACCCACTATTCCTAATCCTCTCCCTTCTGCTGACCAACCCCACAAACCGCTCCCAACCCCTTCATCCTTCAAAACTTCCAACTTTTTCGAGACTGCATTCAACCCCACGTTTTTTGGGGACACCCATTACATCACGCTGTACACAGATTTTTCAAACATACTATTCTTAACTTTTTGTGACAGATCCGCCCCCCTTTTTCCATCATTTCTCTCAGACCAACTCAAAAAATGCCCTCTATTCTCTTTACCTATTCTATGTCTATCTGCCTTCCTTATCCCTCCCCTTAACCAGATCCATCCCCTAAATATGCCTAAAAAATCTTTACTTCTTCTCCAAGGACTACCCCCCCCCTACTCTGAACCCTGCTAAACTCCTCCCCCTCCTTCCTTTCTTCCTCCTCAAACCTGAACACTTTACTCTTACCTGGATTTGGTTATTTTAAAAGGCCTCCCTTTGTCCACAACATTTCCCTTCTCAAACTTTCCTCCCCTTCCACCAAATACCTCAAGCCCTGTCCCGCTTTTCTTTCGCCACGATAGGGCAGTATCATCCGCAGAACAAACAGTTATCATGTTCCACTTCCCTTCTTTATCATTCCCTTCATCAAATTCCACCCCCCCTCCCCTCCCTCCCACACCATGTCCTCTACATACACGTCTCCATAAACAGAAGTTGAATAGCACGGCGAACAATTACACACCCCTGCCTCAACCCTCTCACCACCCCAAACATCTCACTCTCCCCTCCTAGCACTCTCACACACATTCTACTTTTCCTATAAAAAGCCCTGATACCTTTCCCTAAATTACCCCCCACCCATTTCCATCAACAACCCTCCACATCTTTTTCACCCCCTATCACTCTACATAATGCTTTTTTTCTCTAAAATCTAAAAAAAACATTCCATACCCACTTTCCCTTCCTCTCCCCAATACTTGTTTCTCCACCACCATCGTTTGTGTACATTGGTCCACACACCTCTTCCCTCCCTTAAAATCCTTCCCTTGTTCTTCCCCCCATTCTCCCCTCCCGTAAAACCTCTTACGTCTCTCAACAGCTATTCTTCGTACACTTTCCCCTCCACACTTAGAAGCCAAATACCTCCTATAATTTCCACATGTCCATGCCTATGCCCGCTTTCCCCTTTATACAGAGGGAGACACAAACAACCATCCACTCCAATCCTGTGGTACCTCACCACTTCTCCAAACATATGTTAAATAACCTATGCATCCATTCCTCCACCCCTATACCTCCCTTCTTTGCAACATTTCCATTCTCACACCATCCAGACCAGCGGACTTCACCTTTTTTTCCTTTATCCACAAAAAGAACAACCTAATATTTTCCTCCATTGTATTTCCATCTCCCCCTCCCTCCCACTACATTTCCCTCCTCACCTCTTGCATATCTTCCTCCCCTACCCCACCCCCTTCCTTTAATAGTCCACTAAAATACTCCCCCCCCCCCCTCCTCCCCCCCACCTCCCCTCCTCTCCCGTCCCCCCTCTTCTCCCTTAATCCTCTCCCCCGACCCTTTCCTTCTTTTCCTTTTTTTATTAACCTCTTTCCAGAACATCTTATTGCCCTGATTCAAAAATTTTCCGGTCACTTTTCTTACACCAATCCTCTTTTTGCTCTTCTCTTTCGCCCTCTCCAACCCCTCTTTGCTATCCACTCTTAACCCTTCTAATTCCTCCCAGCTATCTACTCCCCTACTTCCCAACCATTTCACATAAGCCTCCTTTTTCCTTTTCACCACCTCCTTCACCTCCTCACACCACCATTCACTCCCTTTCCTTCTGCTTGCACCCACCCTTTTTACTCCACATACCCTTCTAGCCTCTCCACATACTGCCTCTCTAAATCTCTTCCACTCCCCTTCCACCTCCCCAATTCCCATCCCTCTCACGTTTCTCCACTTGTCCTCCATACCTCTCCCAAACTCCCTCTTACACCCTATCTCCTCCAATTTTTCCACCTTTATCACTTCCACTCTCCTCTTTTCTTCCCTTTTCCTAACCGTCACCTCTCCTCCCACCCTTATCCTGGCAATTACCAAATAGTGATCTGATATCCCCCTCCCCGCCCCTCTAAATACATTTACATCTAATAATCTACCTCTATCCTTCCCATTTACACACACATAATCTAGTATCGCCTTCCCCCCCGTTATCTCACTCTTCCATGTATACTTATGATTATCATTTTTTTTAAACCAAGTATTCCCTACTATCATTCTTCTTTCGACACATAACTCTATCAGGCTTTCTCCATTATCATTCCTCTCCCCAACCCCAAAAGGACCTATTATTCTTCCTACCTCCTCCCTTCCCACTCCTGCATTCAAATCTCCCAGTAAACAAATTTTTTCATTTACCCCGAAACTTTCCCAACACTCATTCAATTCTCCCCAGAATCTTTCTCTCTCCTCCTCTCTGGCTCCATTCACTGGTGCATATGCACATATAAAGACCCACATTTCCCCCCCGAATTTTACTTTTACCCACATTATCCTAGAACTAACCTGTCTACACACCCTCACCTTGTCCCACATCTCTTCCCTCATAACTATTCCCACCCCTTCCCTCGCCCTCACTCTCTCGCTCACCCCCGATACCATACCTTTGTATTTTCCGAAATCTATCTCCCTCTTTCCCTTCAACTTCGTTTCTGTTATCCCTAACACATCCAACCTTTTTTCCTCACACATCAACCCCACTTCCTCCCTTTTCAAATCCTCATTTACCCCTCTCACATTCATACACCCCACCCTAATTACCACTCTCCTCCCCATCTTTCCCTACTTCTATATATAACTCAAACAGGCTGTACGCTTTACGGGACCCCCCCCCCCTAGGTACTTCCCAACTCCTAGGGTTACCACCCCGCTCACCAACCCACAATAACAATAACCAGATACGCTAAAACAATATAAAAACAATAAAAGGTTAAAACCCACACTATCAGTTTATATCTATTCCCCCACCCTCTTCCTCCTCCCCCCTTCCTCCCTTCCCCCACCTCCCTTTCCTTTTCCTTTTAAATTCCCGTTAAAACTTAATTATCCATTAAAAACCTTTATTTACTTATTTATTTAAAATTCCTTAAAAACTGACACACATACGATATATAAAATTTTCAATAAATAATACCTTACCAATGCAAACGATTAAAGTAACTATGACAAACAATAAACAAAATATATCTACTATACCTACCACACGAACGAACTGAGATTTACAGTTATAATATAATTGTCTATTAACGGTATTAACACCAGGAATAACTGGATTCTTACTCACAATGAACCCGAGATTGTGAGCAAAATAACTAGCTTCAAAGCGGCCTATTTTTCATATATATAGCAGAGAGAATAAATATTTTATTTTAATACTACAAAATTGCTCTAAACAACAATAAATTTACGAAAAAAGTGTCTACATATAATTATGTAATCTTATTTTTCAATATAATAAATAAAATACTCAGACAACGAAATTAATAATGAATATGGGATTCTATTCCTCAGAACGTGGGAGGCCACGTGGTGCACAATACTGACGTCATCAGCGACTATGGTAACTAAGCCAATCGGAAACAAGCATATATTCCACTGTATA